>JACEFZ010003291.1:0-97361 GCA_014155875.1 Cepaea nemoralis
CATAAAAAGGTGAGATGTCATACAGGTGAGATGTCATACAGGTGAGATGTCATACAGGTGTGATGTCCATACAGGTGAGATGTCATACAGGTGTGATGTCATACAGGTGAGATGTCATACAGGTGTGAGTGCTTGCTTGCGTTCGCTGGCTGGGAACTCCAGCGTGAAGTCCTGTATGTCGGGCATCATTGGTGGTCATCAGGCCCCGAGGTTTTGTCGTGTCTTCCTTTAAAAGTGTCGGTCCCTGGAGTGAGGGGAGTCAAACCCCCTTAAATTTTTTTTTTCCTCTATCAATATCCTGAGAATCCACCAGCTTCCTCTAACACACCCCTTTCCCAGTTCAGGGCACTTTTCCTCTCTCTATCACTGTCGTACTATGCCCCCTCTCATTCTTCCCCCAACATAACATATTCAACAACTCTGCTTCTAAAAATTAATAAAGATTAATTTATTAAAAGAAAAGTGTAATGTACGAGAGACGTGTATGCGAAGAAAATGTGTGATGTGTTCCTATAAGGTGTGTAGGATCGGACCCTCAGATAATAGCATAGTCAGTTCATCCTTGAAAGGACACCCCACAGCACGTTAAGTCAGAACAAGTCCATCTCACCCAGTGCTGTATCCCTCCTGCCGGACACCGACTGTCATCTGTAGCTACCTGGTAATCCGTCTTCCTGATCATCCGAAATAGATAATGTTTGTAATTACAGCTGATCATGGACCGGTTGCACACTACACCTTATAAGTTCCTAGCGTTCCTAAAACTGTACGAATCCTTTGTTGTGTGTACTTAGGTATCACTGTTATTGTTAATATACTTGATCCTAACTAGTGTCTATACAGTCTCAAGTATGATGTCTTTTGTAATATTTTATTGGAATCTATCACACCATGTGACTTATATTTTAATGTTCTCGTTCCTTTAACAATGTTTGTATGATGTGTGACATATCACAATCATCACCCATCCTAGGTGAACCTTAACACACAGGAATCGTTATATTGGTTGGCTCTTCTGAGCCATGTTATGGTGAGCCCTCCTGATGAGTCCAGCGTAAACATAATACCATCTTTCTTCCCGGACGTTTTTCCTTTTCCGTAAGAACCATTTGATTGTCCAACTGGTGTTCTTTCGAATTGGAGTTGAGCTTGTTTCAAAACCAATGCTGAGCTTCCTCGTAACTGGCAGGGAACCTGTTAGAGAAACAACACATCTGGTGATAGCACTAGTCACTGATCCTACCGGCTGAGTGTAAGCCTATTGCCTTGCTCTGTTATTTCTCAGCTAACTAAACTCTGTCATAGAGCCTATTAGCTCCTCCACCTACGTCCGAATCAGGCTATGACAAGGAAAGACCCATAAACAGAGTGCAAAACTTCAGTGGGCAAACAACCGAAAGATCCCCCACCCCCTTCCCCCCACCCCCATTGGACACTTTCCCCATCTCCCAACCATCTTAAATCTCTCCCAATATCACCCCGCTATCCTATTAATCCTAGCAGAGCCAATTATCACTTCACTACTCTAACTAGTTTTCAAATAACAGTGCTTAATCATCACACTCTAGGTTTAACAAGACTACTGCCTATATTAATTAGGCCTAAATAGATTATATTGACTACCTTAGGCAACACCGCAGTTTGATCAAATCACATCTACATTTGCCATGACAGGCACATGTAAAATTAAATTAACTTAATTCGCACACGGTAGACATATTTCCACTCAGAACTCCAGTGCCAAAGCACGTCCGCCTAAAATCAACTGTTTGAGTTACACTGTCTCCCCCAATCATGGACTTTCAAACAGCCTTGAATTGTTCACGTGACGTTGTTGATGTCCTGCAGGTGTCCCAATGTTTCCAATAACAAACCCACAACTTTCTGTCATGTGGTGACAAGCAAAACCGCCATTCCGTTTGATGTCGGGAAATTCTAAATGACAGACGAACTGTTTTCTCCCGAGCCGGGCACTTTCGCTTGAATCCGACCTGTTTTTACTGTATTGTTAAAAAAACAATTGGGGCCCTGCAAACATGCCGTTTAATCAGATTGCCTGTATTATCATCAACTGGTTAATCACGGTGTTTTTCGTGACATAGGCCCTCTCTTAAGAGAGTAGTCCATCTCACTCTTCTCCACCGTGAGTTTAATCCAGATGATTCATTCCTCTTCTTCAGGAGCTGGGTGTCTTGACAAGAAGTCCGCTCCAACATTTTCCTTCCCAGGAATATACTCCACTGTGAAATTGTAAGATTGAAGTAACAACGACCACCGCATTAAACGGGCGTCGAGCTTCTGAGAAGTAGCCAGGAACATCAGGGGCTGATGATCCGACTGGACCCGAAACTTAACTCCATACAAATAGGGTTGGAATTTTTGCACTGCCCATACGAGAGACAAGCACTCTCTCTCGACGGTTGAATAATTCCTCTCAGCCTGGAGAAGTTTCTTACTTGCGTATGCCACAGGTTTCAAAACCGCAGCATCGTCTTTTCCTTCCTGTAACAAGGTTGCCCCAATCCCAATCGCACTCGCATCCGTTCTCAACACAGGCCCTCTCACATTCTGGTGTCCAAATGATTTGGTCCGGGAATCCCTTTTTCAAGGTTTCCGTCAATGGAGCTCCCAGTTCAGTGAAATGTGGGATAAATTTGTGGTAGAACCCACACAACGAAAGAAAAGATCGCACCTCCTTCTTCGTTTTTGACCTTGGTGCATTTCTTATTTTCTCCAGGTTCTTCTCTTCTGGGACAATGTGTCCTGGAGTGATGGTGTGACCTAGAAATTCCAGAGTCTGGTAACCAATCATGCACTTGGTTAGACGAGCGGTAAGCCCTGCTTCCTTGAGTCTATTAAACACTCTCTCCAAGGATTGCAAGTGGTCATCCAAGCTGTCACTGGAAATCAGAATATCATCCATGAATGAGATGATAACCGGATCCTGTAAAGGATCTAGTAAAGTCCTCATCATGCGTGTAAACACACAAGGTGCATTGCTGAGTCCAAAGGGCATAACCTTGAAATCGTAGTGTCCACTGGGTGTACTGAAAGCCAACATTGGTCGAATCTCCGGTTTGACTGGTATCTGATAGTAACCCCGACTCAGATCCACCTTTGAAAAGTACCGAGCCTTATGGAGCCTAGCGAATAACTGAGTTGGATTCGGCAAAGGTTCCACCTGAAACCGTGTGTGACTGTTCAGAAGTCGGTAATCTATACACAACCGGTGTTCTCCACTTGGTTTGCGTAACAAAACTACCCCCGCATTGTACGGAGATGTGGATGGCGCAATCACGTCATCCTCCAACAGTTTCTGTATTTCCTCCTCCAGGGCCTTTTCTTTAGAGAATAGCACTGGGTAAACCTTTTGACGAACAGGTTCCTGCGTGGTCAAAGTCATCTCGAACTCCACCAACCTCATTCGTCCTGGTTTATCAGTCAGTATCTCCTTATGAGACTTGAGAACCTGGGTTATCTTTTCTCTCTCCTGGGAGATCATATCAGGGTTCACTTGCACATCCCTATAGGTTTCCTGGTGTACCAAGGGATATTCCCTGCCCTCGTTGGTTCCCACTTCCGTCTCCTCTGTAACTGCCATTGCCATGAGGTTCGCTGCCTTGTCTCCCGGTCTCTCTTCGTATTTCCGCAAGAGATTGATATGGAAAATCTTCGACTTTCCCCGGATCCGGATCTGATAGTTGGTTCTGGATATCACCCTTTCCACGGGAAATGATCCTTGCCAACCTATCTCCAGTTTGTTGTTTCTCGTTTGGAGTAGCAACAAGACTTTGTCTCCCACCTCTAGAGATCTTTCTTTAAACCTACGGTCGTAGTAAGCCGAATGTCTTTTTCTGGCCTTTTTCAAGTTTTGATTCGCCAGAGTCCATACCTTGTGGAGCTTTTCTTTCAGTTCCTCCACGTATTTATAGGAAGAGATCACTTCTTCTGACGTCCCCTCTTCAGTCCAACTCCTCAACATGGCTTTTAACGGTCCCTTTATTGGACGACCAAACAGCAACGTTGTGGGTGGTAGTCCTGTTGAGCCATGAGGAACCTCCCGATAGGCAAAGAGTGCTGCTGGGATATGTTCATCCCACCTATCAGGTTTTTCCTGTGCCAGTTTCCTGAACATTGTCATCAACGTGCCGTTGAAACGCTCTACTTGTCCATTGGCTTAAGGGTGGTAAGGGCTGGTATGTATGTGGTTAGAGTGAAACACTCTAAATACCTCCTCCATGAGTTTTCCACAAAACTGGGACCCATTGTCCGTCAGAATTTGATCATGGAAGCCTAATCTGGTAAAGGCCTCCATCAGTGCGTCCGCCAATCGTTTCGAGTCAATCGTGGTCAACGATTTGGCTTCACCCCACATTGTACAGTAATCCACCATTGTGAGTATATACATGTTCCTCTTCCTAGTCCTGGGAAGTGGACCCACGATATCGATGGCTACCCTCTCGAAAGGAGAGTTCATGATGGGCATCTCAACCAACACCACCGGTGCTGTCCAGTGTTTCGGTGCCACCCTCTGGCACTCAGGACATGACTTCACATACCGACGCACATCATCTGTCATTCCCGGCCAATAGTAGTGGCAGGAAATTCGCTGCATGGTGGCGGCAATACCCATGTGCCCACTAAAGGAGATGGTATGCCCCGTATGAAGAATCTGGGATCGGTGAGCTTTCGGGACGACCAACTGACCGTATATGTTGTCTCCCCTTCCGGCTCTCCTGTAGAGTATCCTATTCTTCATGTAGTTCTGCCCCCGTCCTGGTGGATCAGCACTTCTCTGCAGCTGTTTGTAGTAAGGACGTAAAGTAGTATCCTCACTCTGGGCAGTTCGTAGCTCCCCCGGCAATGGGTTAGTCACAATTGCTTCTGCCTCTTCCGTTCTCGTCTGAGAGCGAGTCTGTATTGCTCCCATATGGATTGGCTCCCTGGGCATTCCCCAGAAAGACATACCGGCAACCGAGGATGATGGGAAAAATGGGATCGGTCAATACAGCAGCCTTGATTGTGCCGGTGACATATCTTGACCGAATCTCCACCTTAGCAATGGGCAACTTCATGACCACAGCACTCTTCTGTGCAGGCTGTATCTCCATGGTCTCACCTGTGAATTATTCTGGATGTACCAGATCCGCAGAAATCACGGCCTCCCCGTCCAGTCCTGTGTCGAACAAACACTCCACTTCACGACCGTTAACCTCTACCAATTCCACTACAAGTGGTTTTTCCTGGTCTGGAGTCTCTTCCTCGGCTTCGACTTGTTCAGCTGGGCTCCACCTTAGGTTTCCCGGGGCACACGACGAATTTAGAGTCTCCTGACTTTCCCCTGCAGTCAATAGCATTGTGCGTGTTTGACTTGCATTGGTTTCACCATTTCCCTGTCCTAGATTTTCTAGTGCCGGACTTGCGTGAGCTCTCCTGGTGGCGAGCTTCCTTGTTGACTTTGGCATTTTCAGTGACAACCTCCTTGGAAGTCACTTGACATGCTGCGAAGTGAGGGCTCTTAGCCTTCAATTTGCAGTCCCTCGTATTGTGAGAGGGTGACTTACAAATTGAACACCACTTCTCCGACCACGGTCGTTTTGGTGTAGAGCTTGAAGTGCTCTTGCTTCCCTCTTTCTTCTTCTCTGAACTATCCTCTGATTTTTGCACATAAGGTTCCCCATTTTTGGTTCCTGAGTTTTTGGCTTTCTTCTTGTCATATTTCTCCTGACTTTTGGTGTTGGTGGAAAGGTTTTCCCCTGCCTTCCCATGTACCTCGACGAACCGTTCTGCTAATTTTGTCACGAGGTCAATACATTTTGCTCCCTGTTCTCCCAGTAACGTCCTGGGAGGTTTAGACATTTGCTTCTTCAGCGGTCGACCACCATGAGCTCTTCTAGACTCTCATAGTCATGTGCGAACCCAGCCAAATCCATCCACTTATGGAGATAGGAATTTAGACGCAAACTGTAGGCGGCAAACAACTCCCCCGGTTCTCGTTTCGCTGCTCGAAATTTTTTCCGGTAGGTATATGACGTAACCTCGAATCGTTTCAGCAGAGCCGTCTTCAATTCGTCATAATTTTTCTCATGTCCTGGTGGCAGGCGACAATAAACCTCGTTGCCGGTCCCGCGTAATCCCTGGGATAGCTTCAGACACCATTTGTCACGGTCCAGACCCATAGCAACAAACATGACCTCGAAGCGCTGAAGGTACCTTTCAATCTTCTCTTTGTCCTCCTCGTAGACCGCTAGAGGAAACTTCATAGCATGGTAACCATGTCCACCTACTGGTGTTGAGCCTGGGATGGAGGAACCTCCAATTGCTCCCTCAGGTTCCCCATTAGATTGACTCCTCAACTCGAGTTCCCTCATCCGGTACTCGTGGTCTCTTTTCTGAGCTTCTTGTTTAGCTTCCAGTTTCCTAGCTTCTTGTTCCAACTCCATCCTTCTTAAGTCCAACGCAGCCTTTCGATCTTCTCTTTCTGCTTGACGATACTCTCTCTCCACTTACTGTATGTAATATGTTAGTGCAGAACCCGACTATCCCATATCTTCCCCCTTTGCATTTAGTTCTGCAGTGGTTAGTTTAGGAGTGGCCATTATACAGAGAGGTAAGCTAGCAGGTTGAGTACAATTTAACTACAAACTAATATACAGATATATGAACAAGTACTATAAATCTAGATATTACCACACACAGCACATTCACTCAGTGACAAGAGTAGAATCAGGACCACAGACCTATGCAGACGTGTGAAGTGTGAACAGGTAAGATATGTGTCTTAACCCCTATCCACATTCACTCTAACTGGATTCTCTAATATGCTATCTCCGTCCTATAACTAAGGATCTCGTGTCAAAAGACCCCGTTGTCGGAAGATCCCACTTTTACGAGAGATCCCGCTGTCCAAAGATCACATTTACGAGAGATCCCGCTGTCCACAGATCACTTTAACGAGAGATCCCGCTGTCCAAAGATCACTTTTACGAGAGATCCCGCTGTCCAAAGATCCCGTTTACGAGCCCCCAATAATGTCGTGTCTTCCTTTAAAGTGTCGTCCCTGGAGTGAGGGGAGTCAACACCCACATTATAATTGTTTTTCCCTATCAATATCCTGGAGAATCCACCAGCTTCCGTCCAACACACTCCTTCAGTTCATGGACACCTTTTCCTCTCTCTATACCTATCGTACTATGCCCCCTCTCATTCTTCCCCCAACATAACATATTCAACAACTCTTGCTTCTAAAAATTAATAAAGATTAATTTATTAAAAGAAAAGTGTAATGTACGAGAGACGTGTATGCGAAGAAAATGTGTGATGTGTTCTATAAGGTGTGTAGGATCGGACCCTCAGATAATAGCATAGTCAGTTCATCCGTTGCAAGGACACCCCACAGCACGTTAAGTCAGAACAAGTCCATCTCACCCAGTGCTGTATCCCTCCTGCCGGACACCGACTGTCATCTGTAGCTACCTGGTAATCCATATTCCTGATCATCCGAAATAGATAATGTTTGTAAATACAGCCGATCATGGACCGGTTGCACACTACACCTTATAAGTTCCTATCGTTCCTAAAAACTGTACGAATCCTTTGTTGTGTGTACTTAGGTATCACTGTTATTGTTAATATACTTGATCCTAACTAGTGTCTATACAGTCTCAAGTATGATGTCTTTTGTAATATTTTACTGGAATCTATCACACCATGTGACTTATATTTTAATGTTCTCGTTCCTTTAACAATGTTTGTATGATGTGTGACATATCACAATCATCACCCATCCTAGGTGAACCTTAACACACAGGAATCGTTATATTGGTTGGCTCTTCTGATCCATGTTATTGTGAACCCTCCTGATTATGAGTCCAGCGTAAACATAATACCATCTTTCTTCTCGGACGTTATTCCTTTTCCGTAAGAACCATTTGAGTGTCTAACTGGTGTTCTTTCGAATTGGAGTTGAGCTTGTTTCAAAACCAATGTTGAGCTTCCTCGTAACTGGCAGGGAACCTGTTAGAGAAACAACACATCTGGTGATAGCACTAGTCACTGATCCTACCGGCTGAGTGTAAGCCTATTGCCTTGCTCTGTTATTTCTCAGCTAACTAAACTCTGTCATAGAGCCTATTAGCTCCTCACCTACGTCCGAATCAGGCTATGACAAGGAAAGACCCATAAACAGAGTGCAAAACTTCAGTGGGCAAACAACCGAAAGATCCCCCCCCCCCAATTGGACACTTTCCCCATCTCCCAACCCATCTTAAATCTCTCCAAATATCACCCCGCTATCCTATTCGGCCTAGCAGAGCCAATTATCACTTCACTACTCTAACTAGTTTTCAACTAACAGTGCTAATCATTACACTCTAGTTTTAACAAGACTACTGCCTATATTAATTAGGCCTAAATAGACTATATTGACTATCTTAGGCAACACCGCAGTTCGATCAAATCACATCTACATTTGCCATGACAGGCACGTGTAAAATTAAATTAACTTAATTCGCACCCGGTAGACATATTTCCACTCAGAACTGCAGTGCCAAAGCACGTCCGCCTAAAATCAACTGTTTGAAGTTACACTGTCTCCCCCAATCATGGTCTTTCAAACAGCCTTGAATTGTTCACGTGACGTTGTTGATGTCCTGCAGGTGTCCCAATGTTTCCAATAACAAACCCACAACTTTCTGTCATGTGGTGACAAGCAAAACCGCCATTCCGTTTGATGTCGGGAAATTCTAAATGACAGACGAACTGTTTTCTCCCGAGCCGGGCACTTCCGCTTGAATCTGACCTGTTTTTACTGTATTGTTAAAAAAAAACAACTGGGGCCCTGCAAACATGCCGTTTAATCAGAATGCCTGTACTATCATCAACTGGTTAATCACGGTGTTTTTCGTGACAGGTTTTCGTGAGCTTCCGTTGTCCCATGCCTGGCTTATTGGTGTACAGACTGGTGGTTCCTCGCCGTGCAGGCAGATACTCTCCGACTTCGGGAGAATTAGCGACTCTACTACGTTAGCCAGGACACCGAAGGGACCTGTTGCCCAGGACGCACGACTAGGACGTGTTAGTAGGTCTTGGCCCGTATAGAACCTGGCCCTTGTGCATTGGACACATCTCTGCGTCCCAGGTGTGAGTGTGGTTACAATTCTGAATAGCTGTTATGTTCTCCCAACGGCAATAAACATTACACATTACATTTAATTGACAAGTGTTAGACATTCATTTCTAAGGCGTGATTTAAACACACATTTCCATATTGACATTTTAACATTGACATTTCCAACAAAACAACATACCACCAATACTACAATAGGCTCCCGTGTAACCTCCCGCACACGAGAAACAGGCGGAGGACACAATATGGCACTTCTTGTTCAGGCAGTTTAGGGGACAGCGATCTGTACACAAGTCTCCGAAATATCCCACCAGGCAGTCTAGAATGATTAATCATAGACACGCATGCGGTCATGTGACAGTAAGCATAGCAACAAGTTTTATTCCTGCGATACAGCTCTCAATATATGCATCTACTAGCACAAGAAGTATAATCGGCATTTTTTACCAGAAAACAAGTGACAAACTGGACGGTGCTACTAAAGCTTCGTCAGGCCACACCCAACAATCATGCACTGATCCACACACACACACTCACAAACGCGCGCGCACACACACACGCGCAAGCGCGCACACACACACACGCGCAAGTGCGCACACACACACACACACACACACACACACACACACACTACACCCAAATAAAACAGCCGAGGTGGGAGCCAACATTAACAAACAGTAAAACACGAAAAAACGGACACAAAGGAGAATCCACCGGCCAAACATACCGGTGATGTCTCAGGCACGAACTCTGTCAAATTGAAAAGTCAGCTAACACTGACAGAGAAGACAAGAGAAACTAAACCCACCAGCGAACCACCACAGATATAACCAACACTACTACATCAAGTTTGCCGGCTCCATGGCCGAGGAGTTAGCAGCTTTCTCCGCTAACCCCGAATACTCTCGTCACGTGACGCGACGAGAATTAGCAGTGGTTCGAATCGCAAAAGTGACTTATGAGAGTATGGAGCCGGTCGCTCAGAAAGTCGTGGCGTGCTGATGAGCGTAATCTAGCCTAGGAATCAACATACAGCTGAAAGATGCTGGTGTTGACCGCAATATCCTGAAACAGAATGGAAACGCGGAAAGAAAAAAAAAAAACTACATCAAGTTGAAATAGGTGGACAGTTGTTTTTTTTTTTTTTTTACTCCTCTACAAATACGATCAAATCGGAAAGGTTGTTGCAAGAATGTTAGTCCGGACCCAAAGCATCACACACAGAGAAATAAGTAACAGTAACAGAGAACTGATGGTCACGCATACAATACAATAGGGTTAGAAATAAAACTACTACAACACCAAGCAAGATGGGCGAGAAATGGATCAAAGGTGCAGCTGAATTCAATACATTAGATGCAATTCGTCATGGTTCCTCAAGATGCCATGGGGAATAACCCTGACAGCTGGATGGGGTTTTTGTGCGGCGTGATCAGCGCCCTTTGATAATGTTGATTTGAGTGAGTCTAGAACCAACATCACAGCACTCGGAAATTGTCATACGCGCACCGTCCTCATCTGCAACAGCCAGCGAAGAGTATCACTATCAAGGGTACCAGTAGCTGTATCGGTCTCCATGGCGAAAACGTTACGGACGCGGTTCGTAATTCCCCTCACCTGCGTTCTAAAAACAGCTGTGCTCCATTTGGTAGCAGAAGGCTTTACGCGGGGTTTTAACGAATAGGTATGGGAGCCGGTCGTAAATAAATCAATGGCAAACTACTGAACGTAAACTTGCCAAGAGATCACACCAGCATTACAATGCTGGTGTTGACAGCGATGCTGTAAAGGATATGCACCCCAAAAAATGTAGCAGTATGATTATATGTACGTCTGGTCTTTCCCCTGAGTTTTGAGTGTCTGCCAGAAATATCTGCATCACCTTTCTCTTCAGGCCGTGGTGTCTACCCTTTCTCCTGCACTATACACACCATGCTAAGGGTCCCAGATCACATCTCCCGTATCATGCACCAATACCGCGCCGAGCTGGACAGACCCACCCAAACTCTCCGCGTGTCCGTACCCCCACGAAATCAGCATGCCCACTTTTTTGTTTCACCATTTCCGTCAACGACAGGTCCTCTCACGTGCTTTTAGTGTCCTTCGTAATTTTTGTAGCTTCTTAGTTGACTCTTCCTTAGATTTCCACACAAGTTCAACTTCGGGGTTCTACCACGGGGGTTGCACAAACGGGAGTGTGGTCGGTCTAATCCATGTCGGAGGTGTCCAATAAGTTTGTTAGTCCGCTCGTATTTGAAGGCACCTTGTGCTTTAGTAGCCATAAACCTGCTCGAGTTTGAAATCAAGACAGAGCATGGCAAGTGGTTACTTTCATGATCCCCTAAAACGCACCATTTCCTTTCCGATACCGTCGACCGGCTGACAAGTGCCAAGTCTATAGGATGTTCGTCCATCACGAATGACGAGGACCATTCATTCATTGCATCTTGAACTTGCTGAAGAACGAATGACTTGCGGTTTAGTTTGCATTATAGTGAGGTAGAGGTCGCGTAACTCCATCGACCTCGCTCTCTCGTCTGCGTCTGGTTCCAGTGGCTAGCATGGCACAAGTCTATAACAATACCTGCCTGTCTCATTGCTTTTCTAGTTGGCCTCCCATCATAAATGTAGACATACTACCTCTGTCTCAACTATGCCATCCTCAGGGGCATACCCCTATATAGTCCCATGCTCTGCTCCGAGGGTTAAAATCCCCACAGATGAGAAGCCTGTCATCTGGGATTTTATCCAGCTTTTTGAGCGGTTCCAGTGCTGCTTAGTGACAGCACTGTCCACAGCGGCATAACATGTATAATATTGCAACTGAGGCCGCCAATCTCTAACTGAATCCCCTAAACACATATTGCCTTATGACTCCACTAGAGTATGTCTATGCGTGTTTATTTATGTAATTGTCTTAGTGGCTTCAACGGTTATTCCCATTGATTTCTTGTTTACGTGTTATGTAAATGCAATCAACAATGAGTGTTGTCTAGTTCACACAGCTAGGTGGCTCAAAAAATGACACATTGCAATCAACAATGAAGAATGTTTAGTTCACAGATGGGCAATGGTGACTGGCCTTTACCTTGACAAAACGATCCTGTCCGATTAGCTGCACATGACAAACATTTTCCAGTGTTCATGTTACACGTGTTGTTGGCACACAGCAAGGGACATGGCGTGTTGCAGTCTATACCAAATAACCCCCGTTTGCATTCTAAAAAAGAAACCGCATTTGATGTCAATTGTCATTAGTGTGCCTATCCCATGTTTATTGCCACAATTTATTTTCATCTTTATCTATACCATCCAGCGCCTTGGCAACTGGTGTTGGCGACCATGCTTCTCCACATCTTGCAATGCACAGCGGTGTATGGGGCTCCATTTCGTGGCATGACAAAAGAATGTTAAGAATGTTCTCTTACTGTCTCTTTCTATTTCTCTTTCCACAATTCTGTCCATTGTCACATGTTCCAGTTTGTGTCGTCTCATTAGGAGCCAAACATATTAATTAAAGCATATAAAGTACTTCGTTTGATAAAATGCAGTTTATGCTTGTCCTATTATGTTTTTTTTATCTCTGAAATGCATCTTCCGTCTCATGTTATTCATGTGCCTAGATATATGAGTTTCTGCACTTGCTCGAAAAATGCATCTTGTATTGTAACTGTACATTCAAAGCACGATCTGTTTCCTTGATATGGACATGACTTCGGTCTCCCTATTATTCAAGATAGTCCCAATTCTTTTTACTTTATGTAACTACTGTGTTTACCATCTGCTGTAGTTCTGTTTGAATTGTTGCTTTCAAGACGGCGTCACCAGCATAATGTCATTTATTTTTATTATGTCCACCAACCATGACCCCTGGCTAAAACATATCAAAGAAACATATCATACCAATATCTACACTTTCACTTTCACTTACTGTTATAAATACCGACAATTATTGAATCACCAAAACAAAGAGAAACAGACAATGAACTTTACTAGAGAACGATTTCAATTACGACACTACGCAGTGGTATAAATATCGTAAAGTACAGACATTTACGCATTCAGACACATGGTTATAGCAAGATGGAAGATATATGGTAGATAAAGAATGTTACAGAAAAATGCAAATGCATCGTATGTGATAATCAATATATCGAATCAATCCCCGCCATTCGTGGTTATAGAATCAGTTTTGAAACGTCAGTTTATCCTGGACAACTAGTAAACATGTCGCTTGCGGACTCTGAGATGTGATTTAGCAGAAGAATGCTGACAATTATTTAGCCAGCCAGCATGAGTCGACCGTTTCTTTCCCTGCCTCATTCCTCTTTCCAGGTGAGAACATCATGCCTAGATATGAACCCTACAGGTGAGTGTGTCCCACTTCATTGTACATCAGTGTACGGTTTGCTTCCTGTAGCCAGATTTTACCCAATGCTGCAGGCTCTATCTATCCGTTGGTAGGTTTTTCTTCCCTTACAATGTTGTCAGAGCTGCGGTTTCGCGATCTACTCTTTGCAATGTTTAGCTGCCATGGGATGTGTCACGTGAACAACTCACACACCGGGCCTCGTGTGTGTTGCCCTTATCGGAGAAGTCTAGCCACCCAATCTAATAACCAAGAGACCAGGGGGAGTGTGATGCCGTTACATAACAAAGGTGTTTGGAAACATTTCCAGCCCTATAATAGGATCGAACTAGTACCATTTTATCGTGAAGTGGACATCGTCATCTCTCAGCCACGATACCCCCCCCCCCCCCTCCCCCCTCACCACTTCTTCAGAATCTAATTGAAAGAGGTTAAAACAATCAGACATTTTATGAAAACCATCATGAAGAAGATGTCTTCACGTTTGGCGAATTGAAGAAAAGAGAGAAGCTGGAACACGATGTGACAGAGATTCAGTTTGTTGAAAGAGAGATAGAGGAAGATATCGATAGAAAAAATGGAACACGTTGTGACAGATTTCACCGTTTGTGACAATAGAGATAGACGGAAACAGCGAGAGGAAAATTGGAACACGTTGTGACAGAGGTAACTGTTTGTGACAATAGAGATAAACGGTGACAGCGAGAGGAAAATATTTGTGACAGAGGTAACCGTTTGTGACAATAGAGATAGACGGAGACAGCGAGAGGAAACTTGGAACACGTTGTGACAGATGTAACCGTTTGTGACAATAGAGATAGACGGAGACAGCGAGAGGAAAATTGGAACACGATGTGACAGACGTAACTGTTTGTGACAATAGAGATAAACGGTGACAGCGAGAGGAAAATTGGAACACGTTGTGACAGAGGTAACTGTTTGTGACAATAGAGATAGACGGAGACAGCGAGAGGAAAATTGGAACACGTTGTGACAGATTTAACCGTTTGTGACAATAGAGATAGACGGAGACAGCGAGAGGAAAATTGGAACATGTTGTGACAGAGGTAACCGTTTGTGACAATAGAGATAGACGGAGACAGCGAGAGGAAAATTGGAACATGCTGTGACAGAGGAAACATTTAGCGGAAAGAGAGCTAGTGGGCAAGAGCCGACTGACACACCGGGCCCATTATCAAAACTCTATCAGAAAGGCAGGCTGCCTTTACTTCCCACGACTGTTCTCGGTACCTAATTTAGGCTGAGTCGACCTGGGAACCCATGTTAGTTTTAAACACTCGAAATCGCCCTGATGCGGGTGGAATCGAGGACCCATGTACGACAGGCCAGCGTATCGCGTTATGCTAAAGCCCCTCGCAGAAATCTTTACGCTCTTGGGTACGATAGGTGAGTGAGTACAATTACGCAGTCCGATTTAACTTTCCCGAAAATTTTATGGTACGTAGTGAAGGCTGGGCGGATCAGGTAAAGTCAAGCATATTACAGCCTCAATGGGGGTTCGATCGCAGGACAGCAATGTTTACTCTGCACAGTTCTATGTTTATCTCAATGTTTCGCTTTATGTAAATCAGCGCATATTGTTGAGGAAAATACATCTGTTCACAGAAAAATGTGGGTATATTTAACATAAAGTAAACTTGTGTGTACCGTTTAATCTTATTGGCAATGATAAATATACTGTTTATTAATATGCTATACATGAAGAAGAAAATACACTAGACACATATCGCAGATCTATACCTTCACAATGTGGCCCTGTGCGATTTTCCTTACACGAGAAACATTCTCCATTTTTGACAGAGCACGTCCTGTTGGCGCACAGCGCCGAGCACGCCTGTGTGCAGTTCACACCAAACCATCCCTGCTGACATTCTGGAACGAGACACAGCTTGCGTTAATGACAGTAATTACCGGTTTATGAATCATTTTATAAATGTCAAATGTGATACAATGGGATAGATCAATAGAAGTTAGACACAGGCAGGCCAATACCATTCAGAGATTGAGCACTATTAACTGATTTATCACCAAACAAACATTAGCGTTGGACAAGACGCGGTACACAATCAAGTGAAAAGTGTTATAATGTAATGTACCTTCACTGCGCTTTGTAATTGCCGAAGATACCACGAAATATAACACATATCACGATGACCATGGTGTGGCAATATATCTTCCTTCTGTCCAATGGGAGGCCTTATTTGGAGATATATTGTCCTTTATCACTGAATCAGTTACGAAGCTGTGACACAACACCACCCAGCAAGATATTCACATTGTTGCCAACAAGATCTCGCCGGTGGTCTCACATGGCAGCGATGCATGGACCGTGTCGAATCACTACAGGATAACATGTCGATTTGAGGGTCAAACGTTACAGACAAGGTCTTAGAATGTCATGGACTGAGAAGACCAAACATGCTGACATTTGGCAAGACCTGCACATGAAAGAGATGTGTACATAGACAGTTTCATGTGTCGGGCACTATGGCCACATCAAATGTTACAGTGGCTCGGGGAGGGCAGTGACGGGAGGCGTGATTCCTCGTAGAAGAGGCGGAGGTCTACCAGCACGACGATGGACACAGGATATGGCAGACACGCTGGGCACGAGGGCACATAATGATACATGAGGGTACATGAGGGGGTATGAGGGTACATGAGGGTACATGAGGTTACATGAGGATACATGTGGCCGGATATGGCCAGAGATGGACACAGGGTATTACTTACAGACACGCGGGGCATGAGGATACATGTGGCCGGATATGGCCAGAGTTGGGCAAGGGTATTACAGACACGCGGAGCATGAGGATACATGTGGCCGGATATGGCCAGAGATGGACACAGGGTATTACAGACACGCGGAGCATGAGGATACATGTGGCCGGATATGGCCAGAGATGGACACAGTGTATTACTTACAGACACGCGGGGCATGAGGATACATGTGGCCGGATATGGCCAGAGATGGACACAGGGTATTACAGACACGCGGGCATGAGGATACATGTGGCCGGATATGGCCAGAGATGGACACAGTGTATTACTTACAGACACGCGGGGCATGAATATACATGTGGCCGGATATGGCCAGAGATGGACACAGGGTATTACAGACACGCGGACATGAGGATACATGTGGCCGGATATGGCCAGAGTTGACACACGGTATTACAGACACGCGGGCATGAGGTACATGAGGAGGGAGACATGGCCAGAAATGGACACGTGATATGGCAGACACGCTGGGACTGAGGGTACATGAGGCGGGAGACATGGCCAGGGATGGACACGTGATATGGCAGACACGCTGCACATGAGGGTATATGAGGCGGGAGACATGGCCAGAGATGGACACGTGATATGGCAGACACGCTGGGACTGAGGGTACATGAGGCGGGAGACATGGCCAGGGATGGACACGTGATATGGCAGACACGCTGCACATGAGGGTATATGAGGCGGGAGACATGGCCAGGGATGGACACGTGATATGGCAGACACTGTAGTATTGCGGGTACATAAGGTGGGAGACATGGCCAGGGATGGACACAAGATATGGCAGATACGCTGGGACTGAGGGTACATGAGGCAGAATATAGCCATAGATGGAGACTGGACATGGCAGATACTCTGGGAATGAGGGTGCATGAGGTGGGATACATGGCCAGAGATGGGCATAGGGTAGTAAAGACACTCTATGCATGACGGTGCATGAGGCGGGAGACATTGCCAGAGATAAAGAGTATTTTCCGCTCATCCTGATGAGAGCGACGTTCTGCAATAAAGCGGTTGCTTGAGATCGTATGCCAAATAAAGCAATTATGATATATTGTTTGCTGACCGTATGACATGGACGGCATGGATAGTTATCAGATACGATCAGCATGGTATACTCCCTGGTGAGACTACCAACTGTCCGACATGGATTGTACCAGGTAAGGCAACGACGATACATTCGTTGCTAATAATGCTACATGTTTAACTGTAAGGAAGTGAATCAAGAACGCGAATGACAAAATTAGGAAGGACTTAGAAGCAACGGGAATGTGTTTCCTGAAATGAATGTTGCTAATATATTGTTCTGCCAGAGTAACTAACAACGATTACATAATGAAAATTTTCTTTTAAGTTGCATATCCTTTACAGGACTTTGCCGTCACCACCAGCATTTTTCAGCTGCTGTTGATGTTCTTGGCAAGATTACGCTCAGTAGTTTGCCATTGAGTTCTGAGTGACTGGCTTACATATCCCTTAAGTAACCAACGCGACACGCGATCCGCTTTCGAATCTCGCGCAGCTGTGGTCCTCACGTGGATATACGGGATCACGGAGAAAGTCGTTAACGCCTTTGCCAGGGAGACCGGCACAATGAAACTAGAACGTTATAAAACAATAAGAGAGAAGCAGCAACATCACAACTAGAGAGTTAGTGAGAAACGAGGCACAGGCAGATGGACAGAAATGAAGTTGGATGGCCTGAGACGGTGGCATGGAGAATCATCATCAGCAGAGCTGATCCCCAATACTAAGGACAGAGATCTGTGGAGAGACATGAACGACTTCGTCAAAAATCAGGGCAGATGATGGCCATGGTGGATTATGGCACGTGTACTTTACGCGTGTTTACGAGATACGATCATGACAAAATATTCCATTCAGACCCAGCTGCACCGACAATTTGCATGTGTACACAATCGGAGAAGTGGGTGATATATTCTATTCTTACTCGGAGACATGAGTGATATATTCTCTTCTTACTCTGAGACGTGGGTGATATATTCTCTTCTTACTCTGAGACATGGGTGATATTTTCTCTTCTTACACTGAGACATGGGTGATATATTCTCTTCTTACTCTGAGACATGGGTGATATATTCTCTTCTTACTGTGAGGCGTGGGTGACATATTCCTTGCTTTCTCCTAGATTTGTGTCATATCTCCCCCCCCCCCCCCTTACTCTGAGACGTGGGTGATGTATTCTCTTCTTACTCTGAGGCGTGGACGATATATTTTCTTCTTAATCCGAGACATCGGTGATTTATTCACTGCTTAATCCGAGACTTCGGTGATTTATTCCCTGCTTACTCCGAGACGCCTCTGATATCTTCTCTTCTTACTCTGAACCGTGGGTGGCATATTCCTTGCTCACTCCTAGATTTGTCTCATATATTCCTTGCTCACTCCTAGATTTATGTCATATATTCCCTGCTTACTCTGTGACAGACATGTTATTAAATCAGAAAGATTATGACACTTCCACGATCTGACCGTGATACGACTACGCTGTGGGTGTTTCTGCACCCACTTCATTCATCCTGTACCCACTTCATACATCCTGTACCTACTTCATACATCCTGTACCCACTTCATACATCCTGTACCTACTTCATACATCCTGTACCCACTTCATACATCCTGTACCCACTTCATACATCCTGTACCCTATACAGGGACACAGGCGCTCATCCAACTCACTCCATCCCTCCAGGCCATAGCCATTCCATGCAGCTCCGTCCATGACCCCCCACCACTCCCCATACTATTCACGTCTGTCTCTACTTCTCTTCTCCCCTCTTTCTGTTGCCCTGTGGATTCCAGACGAGGGATCTCTAGTAATCTGCCCTCAGGATTCCTCAATGTATTTCCTATATCTAGTTATCTGTTCTCCATCCATCATTTGCCATGCCGATACGCGTGGGCGGTCATGTTCTGCCATCTCACTCGATCACCAGCGTCGTGGATCAGCTCCGGGTTCCTATTTCGACCATGTCACATTGCCAAGCCATCCAGGTATTTACTTCTCAGTCTTCCCCTTGGTCTCTTGCCTTCAATCTTGCCAGTTGTCACCAAGTTATCCAAGTTATTTCTTCTCATAACATGCCCAAAAAATTTTGACTTTCTACGTCTAATGACACTAATCAGTTTACGATCTTCATTTGTTTCTTGAAGGACGTGTTCATTGGTTTTTCTGTCTGTCCATAGTATTCTTTGAATTTTCCCAGAAACCACATTTCCACAGCCATTAGATATATTTCAGCTTGGCTGCTCATTGTCCACGCTTCACAACCATATAAAAGTACAGGTTCTATGGAGCACTTCAGCACTCTTTATCTCATTTCAATTGATATATTTTTTATTGTTCAGTATGTTTTACATCTTGCAAAAGGCTACCTTCGGAATGGCCTTTCTTGTTCTAATCTCTTCAAGGCTTCTCTCATCAGATGTTATGATTTAACTAATATTAGGTTTCGTCAATGTATTTCCTATCTCTGGTTAACTGTTCTCATGTTTACTCATTGTACCTCCTATCTCTAGTTAATTGTTCTCAGGATTCCTCAATGTATTTCCAATCTCTAGTTAATTGTCATCAAGTTTCCTCAGTCTATTTCCTATCTTTATTTAATTGTTCTAATGTTTCCTCAATGTATTTCCGATCTTTAGTTAACTGTTCTCAGGTTTCCTCAATGTATTTCCGATCTCTAGTTAACTGTTCTCAGGTTTCCTCAATGCATTTCCTATCTCTCGTTAACTGTTCTCTGGTTTTTCTCAAATATTTCTTATCGTCTCTAGTTAACTGTTATTAGGTTTCCTCAATGTATTTAATATCTCTAGTTAACTGTTATAAGGTTTCCTCAATGTATTTCATATCTCTAGTTAATTGTTATAAGGTTTCCTCAATGTATTTAATATCTCTAGTTAGCTGTTGACTGGTTTCCTCAATGTATTTAATGTGTCTAGTTAACTGTTGTCTGGTTTCCTCAATGTATTTAATATCTCTAGTTAACTGTTGTCTGGTTTCCTCAATATATTTCATATCTCTAGTTAACTGTTGTCTGGTTTCCTCAATATATTTCATATCTCTAGTTAACTGTTACCTGGTTTCCTCAATGTATTTCATATCTCTAGTTAACTGTTAGGCCTATCTGGTTTCCTCAATGTATTTAATATCTCTAGTTAACTGTTGTCTGGTTTCCTCAATGTATTTAATATCTCTAGTTAACTGTTCTCAAGTTTCCTCAATGTATTTCCTATGTCTAGTTATCCAGCGCCATCTCTTCCCTTCACACCTGGGCTCAGTAGCGTTGTCTAGTTCTCTCTACCAGCACCTCAGTTGTAATTCTACGTTAACATTGCTTTACTTCTATTCTGCGAAGGCACCAATTAGTGAATTTGAATGACGAAGACACAAACCATAGAATGTACGATTTACTTCCTGGCATATTTCACTGCATCTCGCCAGTAAATTAGTGAATGATTGTAGGTAAGAGAATAAGAAGAAAAAAGAAGAAGAAGAAAAAGCAAGTCAATATCTGATACCATCACATTGAAGTCCAGTCTGGTGTCCAGTGCATGTACACACTCCAGTCGTGTAGTTGCAGTCGCCAGCACAGTAGATGGAACAGCCTGTGGTGTTTCCACGTGGCCTGGCTGTGCTATGAGTAGTATGAGCACTGTCGGTTGTAGGTTCAAAGCCAGGACTTGTCGCTTGCGAAACTGAGAGAAAGATTGGCGATGTAGTACTCCTTGCTCTCAGGCTTACATAATGTCATGTCACTAGTACAATCAATGGTAGAAAACTGCTACGGTACATGCAGACAATTTAGAAGAACAAGAGAAAGAAAGAAAAAAAGCTAGAAAGAAAGCTAGAAAGAAAGAAAGAAAGAAAGAAAGAAACAAGAAATAAAGAAAGAAACAAAGAGACAAAGAAAGAAAGAAAGAAAGAAAGAAAGAAAGAAAGAAAGAAAGAAAGAAAGAAAGAAAGAAAGACAGACAGACAGACAGACAGATAAGAAAAAAATCAAGAAAGAAAGGATGCAATTTGACGCTATTACGCGCTAAGAGTATATGGTGCAATCAATGAGTGTTTACGCAAGATGGCCCTCAATGAGTGATGGCATCAATATATTAATACTGCCTTTACATCTCAAAGAAGCTCGTGGTACCCAAATATTTGCCATCACGAGGAGCATTCGAACACATATCTGCAAGGTTGGCGGGCACATGGATGGTCTCTGCGCTATCATAACCTGCGTGTCGCTTAGCATGTCAGAAACAGAAATATGGAGATATAACATGCCTTAGAGCTCAAATGTTAAAATTCCTACAGCACTGTGAGTCAGGTAAAAATTACCATTCTTAGAGCACTGTCGTCAATTGACAATTAACATTACAAGAGAACCAAAGGTCAATTAACAATTAACATTCCTAGAAAACTGTCTGTTAATTAACAATTAAAATTCCCAGAGAACTCTAGGTCAATAAACAATAAACAATTAACATTCATAGAGAAATGTAGGTCAATTAACAATTAACATTCCTAGAAAACTGTCGGAATTAACATTCCTAGAGAACTCTGGCTCACTTAACAGTTAACATTTTTAATTAAAATGACATCATTCTACACAATTTAACCACCGAATAAAACTGACTAATGATCATGAAAGAGGTTACACGACTTTCTTTGTAATCTCGTATACTCTCGTAAGTAACGCGATTTTGCGCTAGCATTGGTAGCGATTCTCTCCGCGTCGGTAACTTACGGCGTATGTGAGCCGGTCGCTCAAAAACCAATGGCAAACTACTGAGCGTAATATTGCCAAGAAATCAACAATCAGCTGAAAGACAAAAAAACGATCTTGAAAGAACAAACGCTACCGATTTGTAGATACAAAAGTGATTGAAGGCACGGTGCAGGTAGAACATTCATGGGTCGGTCAATAGCACAATGGAGATGTTGTGGTAGAGGGGGTCGGCCAATAGCACAATGGAGATGTTGTAGTAGAGGGGCAAGGGTCGGTCAATAGCACAATGGAGATGTTGTGGTAGAGGGGCAAGGGTCGGTCAATAGCACAATGGAGATGTTGTGGTAGAGAGGGTCGGTCAATAGGACATTGGAGATGTTGTGGTAGAGAGGGTCGGTAAATAACACAATGGAGATGTGGTAGAGGAGCAAGAGTCGGTCAATAGCACAATAGAGATGTTGTGGTAGAGAGGGTCGGTCAATAGCACAATGGAGATGTTGTGGTAGAGGGGCAAGGGTTGGTCAATAGCACAATGGAGATGTTGGGGTAGAGGGGCAAGGGTCGGTTAATAGCACAATGGAGATGTTGTGGTAGAGAGGGTCGGTCAATAGCACAATGCAGATGTTGTGGTCGAGAGGGTCGGTAAATAACACAATGGAGATGTTGTGGTAGAGGAGCAAGGGTCGGTCAATAGCACAATGGAGATGTTATGGTAGAGAGGGTCGGTCAATAACACAATGGAGATGTTGTGGTAGAGGAGCAAGGGTCGGTCAATAGCACAATGGAGATGTTGTGGTAGGGAGGGTCGGTCAATAGCACAATGGAGATAATGTGGTAGAAGGGGTCGGTAAATAGCACAATGGAGATGTTGTGGTAGAGAGGGTCGGTCAATAGCACAATGGAGATAATGTGGTAGAAGGGGTCGGTAAATAGCACAATGTAGATGTTGTGGTAGAGAGGGTCGGTCAATAGCACAATGGAGATGTTGTGGTAGGGAGGGTCGGTCAATAGCACAATGGAGATGTTGTGGTAGGGAGGGTCGGTCAATAGCACATTGGAGATAATGTGGTAGAAGGGGTCGGTAAATAGCACAATGGAGATGTTGTGGTAGAGAGGGTCGGTCAATAGCACAATGGAGATAATGTGGTAGAAGGGGTCGGTAAATAGCACAATGGAGATGTTGTGGTAGAGAGGGTCGGTCAATAGCACAATGGAGATAATGTGGTAGAAGGGGTCGGTAAATAGCACAATGGAGATGTGGTAGAGGAGAAGGGTCTGTCAATAGTACAATGGAGATGTTGTGGTAGAGAGGTCGGTCAATAGCACAATGGAGATGTTGTGGTAGGGGGGTCGGTCAATAGCACAATGGAGATGTTATGGTAGATGAGCAAGGGTCGGTCAATAGCACAATGGAGATGTTGTGGTAGATGGGGTCGGTCAATAGCACAATGGAAACGTTGTGGTAGAGGGGGTCGGTCAATAGCATAATGGAGATGTTGTGGTAGAGGAGCAAGGGTCGGTCAATAGCACAATGGAGATGTTGTGGTAGATGGGGTCGGTCAATAGCACAATGGAAATGTTGTGGTAGAAGGGGTCGGTCAATAGCATTATGGAGATGTTGTGTTAGAGGGACAGAGGTCAGTCAATAGCACAATGGAGATGTTGTGTTAGAGGGACAGAGGTCAGTCAATACGACAATAGGAATTTAGTGGTAGACTTAGCTGGGTTCACAAAGACGGCGATGGACATGGCTCCAGTGACCAAGAAGCGTACGATACAAACTGCTATACAAACAACGATATAAACTACCAAACACACATGCCAATTAAGCTACCCTAGTATTTACTATAGACATGGCAAGAGAACTGTGGAAAGACCTCATGTCTTTTCCCTCAACTGTAACTAGAGCGACGTTCAGCATCTAGCATTCAATGCAATGATGTTGCCTGTCATGAATATTCCATTGCAACTGATGTATTAGAGAATAACAAAGACAGGATTCTACCACCACTCGTATACTTGCCGACCCCTTATTATTACACATTGAACAGCGTTAACACACCCACCCCTTTGTTGGTGTTGTAACATACACAATAATGCAGCGGCTGTAAGAGACATTAGTGAGAAAGACAACATTTAAGTGGAACTGTTGGTATACTTAAAATATCTAAAACATCTACATGACAACTAGAGGATTAGTTTCTAAACAAAGAAGGTAAAGTAACCTTTCGCACGCGTAGAAAGCACCCAGTATACTATACAGCACGTATATTTGTGTAGACCATACGGCAATAATTGGGTTACGTAGACTATAACACGCCGACCGCCTTTATTGACCAAACCATTCTTGGTATCCGCCTTAGATTGTGTCGACAAGGAAGCCCTAAACAAACTTTAGGTGTATATTCTTTACAGGACATCGCATTCAACATCATCATTTTTGGCTGTGATCACTTTGCAACCTTACGATCACTAGTTTGAAATTGCATTCTGAACGGCGCATTCTCATACCATTTTATAAAACCAAAGCAAGGCGGACGGCTACCAAATCATCCACAGCTGTGAGTCGAACGCGGTATGAGGGATTACGGGCTGCGTCCTTAACTCCTTTACCACAGAGCCGGCTATGAGTCTGAGATATAATACAACCGTCTCATGGTGTAGGAATGAACGCAAAAGACTAAAGATCGCCAGTCTTTCACGGCAGACAGGCAGGGCTGTGTCAATATCACAATAAAGATGTGATAGAGGGACATGGATCGGTCAAAAGAACAATGGACATGTCGTGGTAGAGGGAAAGGGTTGGTCAATAGTACACTGAGCATGTCTTAGTAGACTTTGCTGGGGCTGACAAAGACGGCGATGGACATGGTTGCAGTAATCAAGTCGGGTACTATACAAACTATGATACACACATGACATTAAATCTACCCTATTGTTTACTGTTACAAACTGCCCATAAATATTCGTCAACAACAATCATAACATTATTCGCGCAGTTCCTTATCGCCTAAGCTAACGCGACAGCGTCTGTACATATCACACAGACAGCATTACCTTCTGTGCAGTAGTCTCCCTGGTAGCCAGGGACACAGCTAAAGCAGCGCCCGGACCACTCCATGCAAGAGTTGTTGAAGCAACGGCTGCTGCAGTTTCTTGAACATTTAAACCCGTATGTCCCTCGAGCACAGAGAGTCGAACAGGCGCCAGTAGCGACGCTGCAGCTCTCCTTAGTGGCACATCTGCAGTTATTCTCACATTCCAACCCATACTTCCCGTCAGGGCAGGCGACTTCTGGAGAAGAGAAACGTACCGAGGCTGATACACTGTATGCTATAGTGAAGAAAATAAGACATACACAATCACATACAGTTCTGACGGCTTACATTTCTGTGATCTGTGATCTATAATACCTCATTAGTTGTTGCACTATATTTGTTGTGAGCTAGTTGCTTGTCTATGTCAGGACATAGCAGTCAACCCCATACTGTATTGACTATTTGTGATTAACTAAACAACACCCCACCCTCCCCTCCACCCCTCGTTATAATGTGACGTGGTATATTGTGTTCTACCCATACTTGTACAGACATATCGCCACATCACGCAGGTTGTTTTTAACTGCCAAGACATTTGCAGCAACCCATTATAGATCCGGTCGACTTGGGAACCCAGGTACATTTTATAAATCTGCACCAATTTGGATTCGAAAGTACGACCAGTGAACCAGCAGACGAGCGCAAGCTACTACACCAGTGCGGCTTCCAGCAGATTAAATACCCAACTGATACACACACAGGTGAATACCGTAACAACTGATACACACACAGGTGAATACCGTAACAACTGATACACACACAGTTGAATACCGTAACAACTGATACACACACAGGTGAATACCGTAACAACTGATACACACACAGTTGAATAATGTAACAACTGATACACACACAGATGAATAATGTAACAACTGATACACACACAGTTGAATACCGTAACAACTGATACACACACAGTTGAATAATGTAACAACTGATACACACACAGATGAATAATGTAACAACTGATACACACACAGTTGAATACCGTAACAACTGATACACACACAGTTGAATACCGTAACAACTGATACACACACGGTTGAATACCGTAACAACTGATACACACACGGTTGAATACCGTAACAACTGATACATACACAGTTGAATACCGTAACAACTGATACACACACGGTTGAATACCGTAACAACTGATACACACACGGTTGAATACCGTAACAACTGATACACACACGGTTGAATACCGTAACAACTGATACACACACAGTTGAATACCGTAACAACTGATACACACACAGTTGAATACCGTAACAACTGATACACACAGAGTTGAATACCGTAACAACTGATACACACACAGGTGAATACCGTAACAACTGATACACACACAGGTGAATACCGTAACAACTGATACACACACAGGTGAATACCGTAACAACTGATACACACACAGTTGAATACTGTAACAACTGATACACACACAGTTGAATACTGTAACAACTGATACACACACAGTTGAATACCGTAACAACTGATACACACACAGTTGAATACCGTAACAACTGATACACACACAGGTGAATACCGTAACAACTGATACACACACAGGTGAATACCGTAACAACTGACACACACACAGTTGAATACCGTAACAACTGACACACACACAGTTGAATACCGTAACAACTGATACACACAGAGTTGAATAACGTAACAACTGATACACACACAGTTGAATACCGTAACAACTGATACACACACAGGTGAATACTGTAACAACTGATACACACACAGGTGAATACCGTAACAACTGACACACACACAGTTGAATACCGTAACAACTGATACACACACAGTTGAATACCGTAACAACTGATACACACACAGTTGAATACCGTAACAACTGACACACACACAGTTGAATACCGTAACAACTGATACACACACAGTTGAATACTGTAACAACTGATACACACACAGTTGAATAATGTAACAACTGATACACACACAGGTGAATACCGTAACAACTGATACACACACAGTTGAATAATGTAACAACTGATACACACACAGGTGAATACCGTAACAACTGATACACACACAGTTGAATAATGTAACAACTGATACACACACAGTTGAATACTGTAACAACTGATACACACACAGTTGAATAATGTAACAACTGATACACACACAGGTGAATACCGTAACAACTGATACACACAGTTGAATAATGTAACAACTGATACACACACAGGTGAATACCGTAACAACTGATACACACACAGGTGAATACCGTAACAACTGATACACACACAGGTGAATACCGTAACAACTGATACACACATAGTTGAATACCGTAACAACTGATACACACACAGTTGAATACCGTAACAACTGATACACACACAGATGAATAATGTACCAACTGGTATGGTGTGTGCAATAGGTATGGGCGACGACTGGGAGAAAACATCACAATCATTCAATCAATCAATATAACGCTGTCTCACCACTGAAAGCTAGCAGCAATGGATCCCCATCATTGTCTATCTCTCGCCTTGATTCTACATTATGTCAGACTAGTTTTCGTTCATCTATTGATATTATCTTCCAACTTGCATCGTTGTCTACCTTTTTCTTGCTTGCCTATAGCCTCGCCCTTATGTGTGTTTTTTATAAGTGTGTTTGTCTTTTAAAGTGGCCGAAATATATTATTTGCCTCGTTTGCATTTGTTTCATCAACTGTCTGTTCATTGCCGTTTGTCTAGACCTTGTGTATGTGGCTATGTTTGTTTCCATGATATACGACACATTTTACCTATTCTAATTGCTGATTTCCTGTTCGCTCCCCATGTTTCTTCTCCACATTGTGTGTTGAATGTACATAACATTTGACAACTGAGTTTCATAGCGCTGTTCATCTACGCGGGTAAGTTAATAAGTAAGTCACAAATGGCTGTAGAAAAATAACTAAATATGATAACAACTTGAAACTAGTTTATTTGTATACATACATTATCCCTTTATTTCCCAACATAATTTCCACCAGCATTGATGAACTTATCCCATCGTTTTATTAGTTCTCCCAAACCGGCTGCGTAGAACTGCGTGCTCTGTTTTCTAAACCAGGTTTTCACTTCACATTCAACTTCTGCATCATTCGCGGAATATCTCCCGCCAAGGTGTGTTTTTAGTGGACTTAGCCTATAGCGATTTCCAGTAAAGCGGTGCATAGTAAAAAAAAAAAAAAAAAAAAAAAAAAAAGGTTACACGGGCGAGTCAATAAGTAAGTCACACATTTCTGTGGGATAGCCTGTAAATGAGACCAGGGCACGCAGATCTATGCAGCTGGTTTGGGAGGACTGATAAAACAATGGGATAAGTGCATCAATGTTGGAGGAAATCATGTTGAGAAATAAAGGGGCAATGTTTGTATACAGATAAACTGGTTTCAAGTTTAACAAAATATTTAGTTAATTTTCTACAAGCATTTGTGACTTACTTATTACCGTAACCTCGTATATAGATGTTAATACTGATTGTATGTTGTTGAAAACATGTTTGGCGACTCCTATTCTCTCGTTGATTTCGGTTTCACCTCTGCCATATCATGGGGAAGATAGGAGCAACTTGTACAATCATTACCATGTACCATATACGAGGCCGAACACCGCACACATCGAGCCCAGTGGCAGAAATGTTTCTCGACGTTTCCACACTGTTCCTACTCATTGTTCGACGCCGAGTGTGTCTTCACTGCCATGTGTCTACCACCCTGTTTGCCGTCCTTACCTCTTCTTCTAGAAATCAAGCCTTCTATTACTGTTTCTTCTAACCCACTCTGCAATTTAAGTCATATCATCACAAATTACAAAATACATAAATTGCAAAATACCATTAGAGAACTCCTGTTTGCGGACGACCAAGCACTAATAGCAAAATCAGAAGCTGAATTACAAGACCACATGAATAGTCTAAACGAAACGTGTAGGGAACATAACATGAAAATTAGCACAAGCAAAACAGAGGTAATGACTATAACTAAAGAAGAACAAACAGCAACAATTCACCTAAACGAACATCCCTTGAAACAAGTAAAGAGCTTCAAGTACCTAGGAAGTATAATATCATCAAATGGCAGATCAGAAGACGAGATAGAAAATAGGTGCAATAAGGCAAATCAACTCATTGGACAAATGGCACCAATACTAAAGAACAAACATGTATCAATAACTACTAAGAAAGCACTTTACAACACAATCTTCCTACCAACTCTGTGTTACCAATGCCAAACCTGGACAATGACAGAAAAAGAGAAAAGAAAAATCACAACAACAGAAATGAGGTTCCTGAGAAGAATACTCAACGTATCAAGAAGAGATAAGATCAGAAATGAAGAAATCAGGACTAAAGTGGGGGTTAAAGCTGCTCTAGATTTTATTAGAAAGCAGCAAGTCAAATGGTTTGGCCATGCAAGTAGGCTACCAGTCAACAGCATGCCACAACAAGCAATGATGTACAGACCAGATGGAAACAGAGGAAGAGGCCGACCACGTAAACGTTGGACGGAGGGAATAACAGAATCCATGGGAATGTCGATATACGAAGCCCATAGCCGGGCACTCTCACGAAGTTTATACTTCACCTCGACACCGCAAGGTACAAGAGGAACATGATGAGACATGAGACAAAATACCAGCCATGGTAGATAACCTGTGGTGATATTGACAGATGCAAAATCAGTAATAGAGGCGCTCCTGTCTGGGAAATTACCAGTTCTAAGGACACTACTTTCTGAACTTAGCAGTCAGCATAAGGTCACCATACAGTGGAACCATGCCACTGTGGAGTACCCGGAAACGACAGAGCTGATCCATTGGCTAAGAAAGGAGCAAAAGAAGAATAAATAGCCTGATGTGCCAGTTACATACCACCAAAGGAAAAGAATGATCAAATCAGTCAGAAGGCCACCAAACCCTACTCAAGACGACTACCGCGTTATGGACATACCAGAACAGGTCATTACTCTGCGTCTCAGAACCGGACACGATAGATTCCGCAACCACATGAATACAAAATTCAAGATGGGTGACTCAGCCATGTGCACATGTGGTTTGGCGTCGCAGACAGCAGAGCACATACTCCAGGACTGCCCAAACTACAATATATCCAGGCGAATCTTCTGGCCTAGAGAGACAATAGTGGAAGATAAACTCTATGGACCGCTGAGTGAACTAAAAAAGACTGTTAGATTCATACAAGAGACAACATTGCAGTTATAGACATATAGAACGAAAGAAGAAGGAGAATCACCATAATCATCGTCTAGTGCCTTGTAGATTTACGTGAGTGATCATTCTTCCCCACAAATTGTTATCTAAGACGGAATGGATACATTCGCATGTTGACTCGCTTCCATGCCATGAACACAAGATTGTCAAAAATGTTCTCTCGTTGTCTACCACTAGATCTCTTTCCACGCATCTATCCGGTTGTCACGACATGTTCCAATTTGTGTCTTTCATAACGTGGCCATAAGACTTCCTCTTGCTGATGCATATAATAATATCTTTGTGTGGCTTAGCCTATCTCTAAATATTCAGATAGCTAATGTTGTCTGTCTGACTGTTTGCATACTTCTATAAAACAATATAACCAAGAAATGTCGGAATCGTTTCGCCGTTTACTAATTATCCTGGATTAGCAGGCGTATGTTAAAACCGAATTCTATGTACCATACAAGAACTCTTTTTCTAACTTCCACTAGACAACATATAAACATAGCGTCTGCACATCATACAATACACACACGACTACACACAATCATATGTCTGCATCTCATATACGCGACCACATACCACCATATTTCTATAACTCACACACACAACCACATACCACCATATGTGTACACCTCACACACACAACCACATACCACCATATGTGTACACCTCACACACACAACCACATACCACCATATGTCTGCATCTCATCCACACAACCACATACCACAATATGTCTTCACCTCACACACACAACCACATACTACCATATGTTTGTACCTCACACACGCAAGCACATACCACCATATGTGTACACCACACACACACGGCCACATAGCACCATATGTCTGCATCTCACACACACGACCACATACCAACATATGTCTGCACGTCACACACACACACACATACACTCATGGCCACATACCACCAAATGTCTGCACCTCACACACACATGGCCACATACCACCAAATGTCTGCACCTCACACACACATGGCCACATACCACCATATGTTTGAACCTTACACACACGGCCACATGCCACCATATGTCTGCACCTCACACACACACATAGCCACATACCACCATATGTCTGCACTTCACACACACACAACCACATACCACCATATGTGTACACCTCACACACAAAACCACATGCCACCATATGTCTGCACCTCACACACACACACATGGCCACATACCACCATATGTGTACACCTCACACACACAACCACATACCACCATATGTGTACACCACACACACACACATGGACCACATACCACCATATGTGTACACCTCACACACACAACCACATACCACCATATGTGTACACCTCACACACACAACCACATAACACCATATGTGTACACCTCACACACACAACCACATACCACCATATGTGTACACCTCGCACACACATGGCCACATACCACCATATGTGTACACCTCACACACACACACACACAACCACATACCACCATATGTGTACACCTCACACACACAACCACATACCACCATATGTGTACACCTCACACACACATGGCCACATACCACCATATGTGTACACCTCACACACACAACCACATACCACCATATGTGTACACCTCACACACACAACCACATACCACCATATGTGTACACCTCACACACACAACCACATACCCCCTATGTGTACACCTCACACACACATGGCCACATACCACCATATGTGTACACCTCACACACACAACCACATACCACCATATGCGTACACCTCACACACACACATGGCCACATACCACCATATGTCTGCACATCACACACACACAACCACATACCACCATATGTGTACACCTCACACACACAACCACATACCACCATATGTTTGAACCTTACACACACACAACCACATACCACCATATGTTTGAACCTTACACACACGGCCACATGCCACCATATGTCTGCACCTCACACACACACACATGGCCAAATCCCACCATATGTTTGAACCTTACACACACAACCACATACCACCATATGTGTACACCTCACACACACACATGGCCACATACCACCATATGTGTACACCTCACACACTCACACACACACACACACACACATGGCCACATACCACCATATGTGTACACCTCACACACACACACACACGGCCACATACCACCATATGTCTGCACCTCACACACACACGACCACATACCAACATATGTCTGCACCTCACACACACACATTGCCACATACCACCATATGTCTGCACCTCACACACACACACGGCCACATACCAACATATGTCTGCACCTCACACACACACGACCACATACCAACATATGTCTGCACCTCACACACACACACACGACCACATACCAACATATGTCTGCACCTCACACACACACACATAGCCACATACCACCATATGTCTGCACCTCACACACACACATGGCCACATACCACCATATGTTTGAACCTTACACACACGGCCACATGCCACCATATGTCTGCACCTCACACACACACATGGCCACATACCACCATTTGTCTGCACCTCACACACACACACGGCCACATACCACTATATGTCTGCACCTCACACACACACACACGGCCACATACCACCATATGTCTGCACCTCACACACACACACGGCCACATACCACCATATGTCTGCACCTCACACACACACACATCCACACACCTCCATATGTCTGCACCACACACACACACACGGCCACATACCAACATATGTCTGCACCTCACACACACACAACCACATACCACCATATGTCTGCACCTCACACACACACACAACCACATACCACCATATGTCTGCACCTCACACACACACACAACCACATACCACCATATGTCTGCACCTCACACACACACACAACCACATACCACCATATGTCTGCACCTCACACACACACACACAACCACATACCACCATATGTGTACACCTCACACACACACACATGGCCACATACCACCATATGTCTGCACCTCACACACACACACACACACACAACCACATACCACCATATGTCTGCACCTCACACACACACACAACCACATACCAACATATGTCTGCACCTCACACACACACACACAAACACATACCACCATATGTCTGCACCTCACACACACACAACCACATACCACCATATGTCTGCACCTCACACACACACATGGCCACATACCACCATATGTCTGCACCTCACACACACACACAAGTCCACATACCACCATATGTCTGCACCTCACACACTCACACACACACACACACATGGCCACATACCACCATATGTCTGCACCTCACACACACACATGGCCACATACCACCATATGTCTGCACCCCACACACACACATGACCACATACCACCATATGTCTGCACCTCACAAATAACCAACAGGCCGCTGCCTGGGAGACCTGATGCGCACTGAGGTTGACGGCTGCACAGAGAGCAGATTCAGTTTGTAGATGTCTTGACCTGATGTCTGCACGTCGGTGAACACATTTGTCGTCTGATTGTCCTTGTATGTGGTGGCCACAAAATGCATCAGCATCGCTTGGTACGCTGCAGATATACGGCAATCATTGCAATCATGTACATTGCAATTCAGACCACACAGGATGTATTAAACATACAACAGAAAGTATTGTTATAAACGCGTCTTTAGTGGTTGTCATAGATATGTCTAATGCATCTATATTGATTGACATAGACAGGTGTAATACATCTATAGTGGTTGCCACAGATATCTAATACATTTTTTTTGTTTATCCATCAAGAATGATGATTACGATTCATTTTATACAGTGGGGATTGAAAGTATGGAGCCGTGAGTTCTAAATTGGCTGATAAGGTCTATTTTGGCTCGAATTGTTCTTTGACAATTTGGGCAAAGAAAGCTTGATGTTCCAGGAGGAGGATCTTCTGCTGTGGTTTTTCTGTCCAGCCTTTTCTTCACAGCTCTTGCAGTCCTGGTTGCTTCACAAGTGGTTGTATCCTTGCGTAATGATGTGCGCCACGAATTTCGGTCTCTGGCAGCAGTCTCCCAGGTGTCAAGATGAATTCCTAAAGCTTTCAGTGAGATTTTCAGGGTGTCGTTAAAGCGTTTCCTCTGACCGCCTTGGGAGCGTTTACCACAACGCAGAACTTCAGTGTCTGGGATCTTGTCTTGCCATTTAATCTTCTATAGCTTCCTAAGGCAGACTGTGTGGAAGTGGTTTAATTTCCTATCGTGTCGCTGGTAAACAGTCCAGGTTTCACAAGCATATAGCAGTGTGGATAATACAACAACTGCTTTGTAGACTTTTAGCTTTGTTTGCAGGCTTATTCCAGTTCTGTCCCATACATTCTTGTACAGTCTGCCAAAGGCCGCACTGGCCTTGGAGATTCTTGCATTCACTTCGTCATCAATTGTGGCAGCTTGTGACACAGTGCTGCCAAGATAGGTGAATTTGTCCACAACACTTAGACAATGACCATTCACTTTGATATTCGGTACTGTGTGATTTTTCCCTGGAACTGGCTGGTACATAACTACATTCTTCTCCAAGTTGATACTGAGCCCAAAGTTGGCACAGGCATATGAGAAAGCTGAAACATTGTGTTGCATGTCCGCCTCTGAGTTGGCATATAGAGCGCAATCGTCAGCAAACAGCAGCTCTCTGACGATGTCGCTGGTAGTTTTGGTTTCAGCTTTCAACCTTCTGAGATTACACAACTTTCCATCCATGCGGTAGTTGATGTCTATTCCAATGTCGTTGTTCTCGAAAGCATTTGTCAGCATGGCTGAAAACATGAAGCTGAACAGTGTTGGTGCCAGGACACATCCTTGCTTCACTCCATTGGTGACAGGAACGGGCTCAGACAGTTCACCATTTTCCTGTACCTTTGCCTGCATACCATCATGAAATAGCCGCACTGTTTGGACAAACTTTCGTGGACAGCCATATTACGCCATAATCGTCCACAGTCCTTCTCTGCTGACTGTATCGAAAACCTTAGCAAGGTCAATGAAAGTGGAGAACATTTGAGAGTTCTATTCCTGACATTTCTCTTGCAGCTGCTCTGCAGGGAAAATCATGTCAACAGTTCCTCGTTCTTGTCTGAAGCCACATTAAATCTCAATAAGAAGACCTTGATCGAGATGGGCCGTGAGGCTATTGAGAAGAATTCTGGCGAGTATCTTCTCTGCAATTGAGAGCAAGGAGATGTCTCGGTGGTTGTCAAAGGATTCGCGGTTTCCTTTACGTTTGTAAAGGTGGACTATTGACGCGTCCTTAAATCAAATCAAATCAAATCAAATCAAATCAAATCAACTTTATTAGGGTCACAAATTGGGCGCGCAGGCCCGTCTTACATTCGGCCCTTCCAATCACTCGTCTTTCGTTCATCAAGAGCATTATGCATTTACATAGGAAGAAAAATAAACATTGTGAAATGAATGTTGTAAACATAAACAAGGCTAATTACAATGTTATGAGGCCCATCTCCCACCTACCCATACATCACCCCACCCACACACACACCCCCACCTACACATACATCACCCCACCCACACACACACCCCCACCTATCCATACATCACCCCACCCACACACACACACCCACCTATCCATACATCACCCCACCCACACACACACCCCCACCTACCCATACACACCCCCACCTACCCATACATCACCCCACCCACACCCCCACCTATCCATACATCACCCCACCCACACACACCCCCACCTATCCATACATCACCCCACCCACACACACACACCCACCTATCCATACACCACCCCACCCACACACACATCCCCACCTATCCATACATCACCCCACCCACACACACACACACCTATCCATACACCACCCCACCCACACACACACCGCCACCTATCCATACATCACCCCACTCACACACACACCCCCACCTATCAATACATCACCCCACCCACACACACACACACCCCACCTATCCATACATCACCCCACCCATACAACACCCCCACCTATCCTTACATCACCCCACCCACACACACACCCCCACCTATCCATACATCACCCCACCCACACACACCCCCACCTATCCATACACCACCCCACCCACACACACACCCCCACCTATCCATACATCACCCCACCCACACACACACCCCCACCTATCCATACATCACCCCACCCACACACACACCCCCACCTATCCATAAATCACCCCACCCACACACACACCCCCACCTATCCATACATCACCCCACCCACACACACCCCCCATCTATCCTTACATCACCCCACCCACACACACACCCCACCTATCCTTACATAACCCCACCCACACACACACACCCACCTATCCATACATCACCCCACCCACACAACACCCCCACATATCCTTACATCACCCCACACACACCCCCACCTATCCTTACATCACCCCACCCACACACACACCCCCACCTATCCTTACATCACCCCACCCACACACACCCCCACCTATCCATACATCACCCCACCCACACAACACCCCCACATATCCTTACATCACCCCATCCACACACACCCCCACCTATCCTTACATCACCCCACCCACACACACCCCCACTTACCCACACACGCGCGCACCAAGGGACACATACACACCCCCACCTACCGACACACACGCACACCAAGGGACACATACATACCCCCACCTATCCTTACATCACCCCACCCACACAACACCCCCACCCATCCTTACATCTCCCCACCCACACAACACCCCCACCTATCCTTACATCACCCACCCACACACACCCACCTACCCACACACGCGCGCACCAAGGGACACATACACATCCCCACCTACCGACACACACGCACACCAAGGGACACATACATACCCCCACCTATCCTTACATCACCCCACCCACACAACACCCCCACCTATCCTTACATTACCCCACCCACACACACACCCCCACCTATCCTTACATCACCCCACCCACACATGTAGGTGTACCCACCCCATCCTTGAAATCTTGTGTTCACCCATATATTTATAATACATCTACAATGTTTGGCATAGATATGTCTAATACATCTAAAGTTATTGTCATAGATATGTCTAATACATCTATAGTGATTGTCATAGATATGTCTAATACATCTATAGCGATTGTCATAGATATGTCTAATACATCTGTAGTGATTGTCATATATATGTCTAATACATCTGTAGTGATTGTCATAGATATGTCTAATGCATCTATAGCGATTGTCATTGATATGTCTAATGCATCTATAGTGATTGTCATAGATATGTCTAATACATCTATAGTGATTGTCATAGATAGGTCTAATACATCTATAGCGATTGTTATAGATATGTCTAATACACCTATAGTGATTGTTATAGATATGTCTAATACACCTACATGGATTTTCATAGATATGTCTAATACACCTATAGTGATTGTTATAGATATGTCTAATACACCTACATGGATTGTTATAGATATGTCTAATACACCTACATGGATTGTCATAGATATGTCTAATACACCTATAGTGATTGTTATAGATGTGTCTAATACACCTACAGTGATTGTCATAGATATGTCTAATACATCTATAGTGATTGTCATAGATATGTCTAATACACCTACATGGATTGTCATAGATATGTCTAATACACCTACAGTGATTGTCATAGATATGTCTAATACACCTATAATGATTGCCATAGATATGTCTAATACACCTATAGTGATTGTCATAGATATGTCTAATACATCTATAGCGATTGTTATAGATATGTCTAATGCACCTATAGTGATTGTTATAGATATGTCTAATACACCTACATGGATTGTCATAGATATGTCTAATACACCTATAGTGATTGTCATAGATATGTCTAATACATCTATAGCGATTGTTATAGATATGTCTAATGCACCTATAGTGATTGTTATAGATATGTCTAATACACCTACATGGATTGTCATAGATATGTCTAATACACATATAGTGATTGTTATAGATATGTCTAATAAACCTATAGTGATTGTCATAGATATGTCTAATACACATATAGTGATTGTTATAGATATGTCTAATAAACCTATAGTGATTGTCATAGATATGTCTAATACACCTATAGTGATTGTCATAGATATGTCTAATACACCTATAGTGATTGTCATAGATATGTCTAATACACCTACAGTGATTGTCATAGATATGTCTAATGCACCTATAGTGATTGTTATAGATATGTCTAATACACCTACATGGATTGTCATAGATATGTCTAATACACATATAGTGATTGTTATAGATATGTCTAATAAACCTATAGTGATTGTCATAGATATGTCTAATACACCTATAGTGATTGTCATAGATATGTCTAATACACCTATAGTGATTGTCATAGATATGTCTAATACACATATAGTGATTGTTATAGATATGTCTAATACACCTATAGTGATTGTTATAGATATGTCTAATACACCTATAGTGATTGTTATAGATATGTCTAATACACCTATAGTGATTGTTATAGATATGTCTAATACACCTATAGTGATTGTTATAGATATGTCTAATACACCTATAGTGATTGTTATAGATATGTCTAATACACATATAGTGATTGTTATTGATATGTCTAATACACCTATAGTGATTGTTATAGATATGTCTAATAAACCTATAGTGATTGTCATAGATATGTCTAATACACCTATAGTGATTGTTATAGATATGTTTAATACACCTATAGTGATTGTCATAGATATATCTAATACACCTATAGTGATTGTTATAGATATGTCTAATACACCTACATGGATTGTCATAGATATGTCTAATACACCTATAGTGATTGTCATAGATATGTTTAATACACCTATAGTGATTGTTATAGATATGTCTAATACACCTATAGTGATTGTCATAGATAAGTCTAATACACCTATAGTGATTGTCATAGATATGTCTAATACATCTATAGTGATTGTTATAGATATGTCTAGTACACCTATAGCGATTGTCATTGATATGTCTAATACACCTATAGCGATTGTTATAGATATGTCTAATACACCTACATGGATTGTCATAGATATATCTAATACACCTATAGTGATTGTCATAGATATGTCTAATACACCTATAGTGATTGTCATAGATATGTCTAATACACCTATAGCGATTGTTATAGATATGTCTAATACACCTATAGTGATTGTTATAGATATGTCTAATACACCTATAGTGATTGTCATAGATATGTCTAATACACCTATAGCGATTGTCATAGATATGTCTAATACACCTATAGCGATTGTCATAGATATGTCTAATACACCTATAGCGATTGTTATAGATATGTCTAATACACCTATAGTGATTGTTATAGATATGTCTAATACACCTATAGTGATTGTTATAGATATGTCTAATACACCTATAGTGATTGTTATAGATATGTCTAATACACCTATAGTGATTGTTATAGATATGTCTAATACACCTATAGTGATTGTTATAGATATGTCTAATACACATATAGTGATTGTTATAGATATGTCTAATACACCTATAGTGATTGTCATAGATATGTCTAATACACCTATAGCGATTGTCATAGATATGTCTAATACACCTATAGTGATTGTCATAGATATGTCTAATACACCTATAGTGATTGTCATAGATATGTCTAATACACCTATAGTGATTGTCATAGATATGTCTAATACACATATAGTGATTGTTATAGATATGTCTAATAAACCTATAGTGATTGTCATAGATATATCTAATACACCTATAGTGATTGTTATAGATATGTCTAATACACCTACATGGATTGTCCATAGATATGTCTAATCACCTATAGTGATTGTCATAGATATGTTTAATACCCTTTAGTGATTGTTATAGATATGTCTAATACACCTATAGTGATTGTCATAGATAAGTCTAATACACCTATAGTGATTGTCATAGATATGTCTAATACATCTATAGTGATTGTTATAGATATGTCCTAGTACACCTATAGCGATTGTCATTGATATGTCTAATACACCTATAGCGATTGTTATAGATATGTCTAATACACCTACATGGATTGTCATAGATATATCTAATACACCTATAGTGATTGTCATAGATATGTCTAATACACCTATAGTGATTGTCATAGATATGTCTAATACACCTATAGCGATTGTTATAGATATGTCTAATACACCTACATGGATTGTCATAGATATATCTAATACACCTATAGTGATTATCATAGATATGTCTAATACACCTATAGTGATTGTCATAGATATGTCTAATACATCTATAGTGATTGTTATAGATATGTCTAATACACCTATATTTATTGTTATAGATACGTCTAATACAACTACATGGATTGTCATAGATATGTCTAATACACCTATAGTGATTGTCATAGATATGTCTAATACACCTATAGTGATTGTCATAGATATGTCTAATACATCTATAGTGATTGTTATAGATATGTCTAATACACCTATAGTTATTGTTATAGATACGTCTAATCCACCTACATGGATTGTCATAGATATGTCTAATACACCTATAGTGATTGTTATAGATATGTCTAATACACCTACATGGATTGTCATAGATATGTCTAATACACCTATAGTGATTGTCATAGATATGTCTAATACACCTATAGTGATTGTCATAGATATGTCTAATACACCTATAGTGATTGTCATAGATATGTCTAATACATCTATAGTGATTGTTATAGATATGTCTAGTACATCTATAGTGATTGTCATTGACATGTCAAATACATCTCATAAACATTTCTAATAATAATCTTTTAGAGATTACGACCAGCATAGTTCCTGCTGAGGTCATCTTTGCCTTATGGTAAGAGCACTCGTTTTTAAACTTCCGGTGTGATGATACCGAGGTGTCAGGTTTAACTCCTAGACCTAGAACTCCTAACCTGTTGACTTCTCGTTCTTGGCTTTGGGGCGCAAATCACAAGTACCTTAGACGTGGGAGCGGATTCGCCTGATGGCGATGGGCACTGGTGATAGGCAAAGGTAATCCGCACGTACTAGAGGTAGTAGAACGTATATGAACTAGATTTGAATTCAAAGCGAGCGAAGGGAAAAGAGCATAATCATCACTATCATTGGGGCGCAGAGGTGTTTCCAAGGCACCAGGGCTGGGTTATATACTGGCCAAGACCTATTTACGCGTCCTCGTCGAGCGTCCTGGGAAACAGGTCCCTTCGGGGTCCTGATTGAAGTCAATAGGATCGCCGATTCCTCCGAAGTCAGAGAGTGCCTGCCTGTACGGCGAGGAACCACCAGTCTGCACACCAAAAAGCCAGACATGGGACAACGGATCTGATCTACTGTCTGATCTAGAGATCTTATTCCAGGATGTGGTTGATCAATGGGAACCGTTGAAGAATTCAATCAATGTGGCTGCAGAAACAACTATTCCAAAATTAAAGTAGACTGGGTCCAACCCCCCGAAAGCATAAAGACTGGTTTGATGAAAATTCGAAGACATCAACCAATTGCTGGCCGAGAAACATCTTCTCCATCAAGGCACATTTGAATGACCCGAAGTCAACATAAAAAAAGATGCCTTCAAGAACATTCAAAGAGTAGTACAGCAGAAACTTCGGCACATGCGGGACTCCTGGCTGAGCAGCAAAGCTGATGAAATTCAGGGCTTTACTGACAGACATGATATGAAAAACTTCTACGACTCACTGAAGGCGGTCTATGGTCCTACATCACCAGGCATAGTTCCCCTCCTCAGTGCCGATGGGGCAACATTGGTCACTGGAGTCTCTGTGGCGAAGTGGTCAAGCCGTTTGACTTGTGATCCGAAGGTTGTGGGTTCGATTCCGGGCCGCACCCTTCGGTTTACGAGTTAAATGTTTCGGAGACTCCTGTGAGTCGTCGCTAAAAGCTACGGAGTTCGTGCTTTGTGCGACGCTTTCCGCGCTGCGGAAAGAGACCGAGCCATATGGGATAAAACCCGGTGCGATGAAGTCGACCCTGTCGACTTTTAAGCGACTTTTTTAAGAAAGACATCCTTCAGCGCTGGGCTGAACATTTCAGCACCATCTTAAATGCAACCTGCTTCTTCGATGATGAAACCATCAACTGCCTTCCTCAAGTTTCCATCAATGATACACTTGATGACCTGCCAACCATAGTGGAAGTAAACAAAGCCATCCAGCAACTCTCCAGCGGCAAGGCACCAGGTCCGGACTCCATCCCGGCAGAGGTATACAAGGCAGGTGGGCCGGTCCTAACAGAGCAGCTTCACCAAGTCTTTACAAATATATGGGGAACGAGACCATGCCACAAGATTTCAAGGATGCGTCAATAGTCCACCTTTACAAACGAAAAGGAAACCGCCAATGCTGTGACAACCACCGAGGCATCTCCTTGCTTTCAATTGCAGGGAAGATACTCGCCAGAATTCTTCTCAATCGCCTCACGGCCCATCTCGATCAAGGTCTTCTTCCTGAGAGCCAGTATGGCTTCAGAAAAGAACGTGGAACTGTTGACATGATTTTCGCTGCAAGGCAGCTGCAAGAGAAATGTCAGGAACAGAACTGCGAAATGTTCTCCACTTTCATTGACCTTACCAAGGCTTTTGATACAGTCAGCAGAGAAGGACTGTGGAAGATTATGGCAAAATATGGCTGTCCACGAAAGTTTGTCCAAATAGTGCTGCTATTTCATGATGGCATGCAGGCAAGAGTACAGGAAAATGGTGAACTGTCTGAGCCCTTTCCTGTCACCAATGGAGTGAAACAAGGATGTGTCCTGGCACCAACACTGTTCAGCCTCATGTTTTCAGCCATGTTGACGAATGCCTTCGAGAACAACGACATTGGAATAGACATCAACTACCGCATGGATGGAAAGTTATTCAATCTCAGAAGGCTGAAAGCTAAAACCAAAATTGACAGCGACACCGTCAGAGAGCTCCTGTTTGCTGATGATTGCGCTCTAGTACGCCAACTCAGAGGCGGACATGCAACATAATGTTTCAGCTTTCTCACATGCCTGTGCCAACTTTGGGCTCAATATCAATTTGGAGAAAACTGTAGTTATGTACCAGCCAGCTCCAGGGAATAATCACACTGTGCCGAATATCAAAGTGAATGGTCATAGTCTAAGTGTTGTGGACAAATTCACCTATCTTGGCAGCACTGTGTCACAAGCTGACACAATTGATGATGAAGTGAATGCAAGAATCTCCAAGGCCAGCGCGGCCTTTGGCAGACTGTACAAGAATGTATGGGACAGAAATGGAATAAGCTGCAAACATAGCTAAAAGTCTACAAAGCATTTGTATTATCCACACTGCTATATGCTTGTGAAACCTGGACTGTTTATCAGCGATACGCTAGGAAATTAAACCACTTCCACAGTCTGCCTTAGGAAGTTACTGAAGATGAAATGGCAAGACAAGATCACAGACACTGAAATCCTAGAAAGAGCTCCATGCCCAGTATCCACACTCTACTAATGAAGAATCAGATTCGCTGGGCTGGTCACTTGACTCGCATGCCAGATCACAGGCTCCCTAAACGAATTTTTTATGGCGAGTTGCGTTGTGGTAAACGCTCCCAAGGCGGCCAGAGGAAACGCTTTAAAGACACTCGGAAAATCTCACTGAATGCTTTTGGAATTAATCATGAAACCTGGGAGACTGCAGCCAGAGACCGCAATTCGTGGCGTACATCATTACGCAAGGGTGCAGTCACTTGTGAGGAAACCAGGACTGCAAGAGCTGTGAAGAAAAGAAAGAACAGAAAAACCACTGCAGAAAATCCTCCTCCAGAAACGTCAAGCATTCTTTGTCCACATTGTCAAAGAATATTTCGAGCCAAAATAGGCCTTATCAGCCATCTTGGAACTCACGGCTCCATACTTTCAACCCCACTGGATGAAATGAATGGTCATCATCATTCTTGATGGACAAACAACAACAATGCTGGGATCTAGGTAGTCCCACTAACTGTTCTATTTGATAACAATGGGAATGTCCATGTGTTCAGTGGTGTTTTGTTGCTTGACTCTTGGTGTCTCGCTGGTTGTTCTATGCTGATTACTATGGAAGTTTATGTGCGTTCATCATCATCATCATCATCATCATCATACAGTGCCTTGCCTGCTGGCGTAGGCGATCATCAGTGTGTGTGTGTGTGTGTGTTGTGTGTGTGTGTGTGTGTGTGTGTGTGTGTGTGTGTGTGTGTGTGTGATTTATGCGTTCGCGAACGGTCCATCCGATTGAGATGAAATTTTCTACACGTCTTCTTCTCATTCCCGTGCTGCCAACTGTCATAGTGTACAAACAGTTATTTACTTAATATTATTTAATACTAGCTGACCAGGCCAGGCTTCGCCAAGTCCCTGGTGTAGAGCATCTCATTTAATTCATATAAGTAGTCATATAAGCTCCCGTTCCCGTTCCCGACTATCTGTCTGTCTGTCTGTCTGTCTGTCTGTCTGTCTGTCTGTCTATCTGTCTGTCGGTCTGTATGTCTGTCTGTCTGTCTGTCTGTCTGTTTGACCCGGCCCGGCTTCGCCCAGCCCTGATGGGGAGCATCTAATTTAATTCATATATATATAGTCATATAATTTCCCGTTCCCGTCTGTCTGTCTGTCTGTCTGTCTGTCTGTCTGTCTGTCTGTCTGTCTGTCTGTCTGTCTGTCTGTCTGGTCTGGTCTGTCTGTCTGTCTGTCTGTCTGTCTGTCTGTCTGTCTGTCTGTCTGTCTGTCTGTCTGTCTGTCTGTCTGTCTGTCTGTCTGTCTGTCTGTCTGTCTGTCTGTCTGTCTGTCTGTCTGTCTGTCTGTCTGTCTGTCTGTCTGTCCTGTCTGTCTGTCTGTCTGTCTGTCTGTCTGTCTGTCTGTCTGTCTGTCTGTCTGTCTGTCTGTCTGTCTGTCTGTCTGTCTGTCTGTCTGTCTGTCTGTCTGTCTGTCTGTCTGTCTGTCTGTCTGTCTGTCTGTCTGTCTGTCTGTCTGTCTGTCTGTCTGTCTGTCTGTCTGTCTGTCTGTCTGTCTGTCTGTCTGTCCTGTCTGTCTGTCTGTCTGTCTGTCTGTCTGTCTGTCTGTCTGTCTGTCTGTCTGTCTGTCTGTCTGTCTGTCTGTCTGTCTGTCTGTCTGTCTGTCTGTCTGTCTGTCTGTCTGTCTGTCTGTCTGTCTGTCTGTCTGTTTGTCTGTCTGTCTGTTATTAGAAAGAGCACTTGAAAGATCTTTACATCTTCCCCCAACAATTAACTTGGGTAAATGGAGCGTCTCATTTAATTCATATTCGGACCCAGCTCCCGTTCCGTTCCCAAACAAGACGACGCGACCCGGCTTCGCCCAGCCCCTGGCAGTGAGCGTCTAATTTAATTCATATATGTAGTCATATAAGTTCCAGTTCCCGTTCCGGAAATATGGCAAACAGATTGGAAGAGAACAATCTTCATTCCAATAACTAAATAGTGAGCAGTTGAGGAGGAGGGGGAGGAGGGGGAGGTAGGAGGAGGGAGGAAGGAGGATGGGGAGGAAGATGACGGGAGGAGGAGAGAGGGAGAAGTGTGGAGGAGGAGGAGGAGGGGGAGGAGAAAGGGGGAGGAGGGGGGAGAAGGAGGAGGAGGGGAGGGGAGGATCTAGGGGAGGAGGGAGGGAGATGAGAGGAGGGGGAGGAGGAGGGGAAGGAGGGGGAGGAGGAGGTGGGATGAGGATGGGAGGGGCGTGAGGAGGGTCGAGGAGGAGGGAGAAGGGGGAGGAGGGCGGTAGGCGGAGGCGAAAGGGGGCGTACGGGGGAGGAGGAGGTGTGGAGGGGGAGGAGGAGGCGGACAGATGGGATGAGAAGCAGGCGGAGGGGAGGGAAGATGGAGGGTGAGCCCGGAGCGAGTGGGATGAGATGAAGGTTAGCGGGGAAGGAGGACTGGGGCGAGGGGGGGGGGAAGCAAGGAGGGGAAGAAGATGATAAAGAGGGAGGAGTGATTAGGATGAGGGTGGAGGAGGAGGAGGGTAGAGGAGGAGGAGGGAGAAGGATGGGTGAGGAGGAGGAGTGAGGGATTGGGAGGAAGAGGAGCGAGGGGATAGGGGGAAGGAGGAGGAGGATGACGAGGAGGGAGAGGAAGGAGGTCGAGGGAGGGAACACCGAGGTTAGGAGGGTGGAGGGGGGTACAGTGTCTAGGTCCCAGTTTCAGGGAGCGTGGGATGGGGTGGGAGGGAGCACGGAAGCCTTAGTGGAGGAGGCCGGACGCGGAGCCTCTGGGCGAGGGGGAAGTCGGGAGGGGGAGGAGAAGAGTAGCGGTATAGTATTATTTAGGCCTCATAGCTTTTTACCCATGAAAGTAGTTTGGGGGAGGGCAGAAGGCAGGATGAGTCGTGGGGTAGGGAGGTTGGGAAGGAGGGGTATTTAGGAGGAGGGGGGAGGAAGGAGAAGGGGGGAAGGAGGAGGTGGAGGAGGCGAAGTGGCGGTGAGGCAGGAGGAAGAGGAGCTATATATGTAAAATTTTTGGCTAGTTATATCTAAATTATCGTGGACCTTTTCGACTACAGTTATTTAAAGGCCTTATGTGGTATCATCCTCAAGCCATACAACTCAGCTCCCTCACCATTCCCCCATATTTTCCACTCCTCCTCCCCCCTCCTCCCTCCTCCTCCCCCCTCCCTCCCCCTCCTCCCACCTCCCCTCTTTTCTTTTTTTCTTCTGCCCCATCTCCACTCCTCCTCCCCTCCTTTCCCTCCTCTCCCCTCTGCCCTTTCCCCCCCCTCCTCCCCTCCCCCAACCCCTATATGTTCCCATCCCTACCCTCCTCCCTCCCCCCCTCCTCCCCTCCTCTTTTCCCTCCTGTGCCCTCTCCCCTCCTTGTTAATCCTGCTCCTCCCCCCCCCTCCTTTCTTTCCCGCTCCGCCCCCCCTCTCCTCCGCCCCCTCCTCCGCCTCCCCACCCCCCTCCCCCCCCCACCCCCCCCCCCCCCCCCCCCCCCCTCTCACCCCTCCCCGCCCTACTCCCCCCTCCCCACTACCCCCCCTCCTCCCTTCCTCCCTCCCCCTCCCACCCCCCCCCCTCTCCCCAGGTCCCTTCCTCCTCTCGCTTCTCGTCCCCCCTACCCCCCCCCCCCCCTCATGTTCCTCCCCCCCCTCCTCCCAATTCTCCCTCACCCCCCCCCTGTTTTCACCCCCCCCCTCCCCCTCCTAACCTCCCTCCTCCCCCTCCTCTTCTTCCCCCTCTTCTCCTCTCCTCCCTCCCCCCTCCTTTGCCTCCGCCACCCTCCCTCCCTCCCCCTCTTCATCCCTCCTTCCCTCATCCTCCTCCCATGCTCCCCCCCTATCCTTCTCCTCCCCTTCCTTCCTCCTCCCCGTCCGCCTCCTCCTTTTCTCCTCCTCACCATCCGCCCTCCTCCTCTCCTTCCCCCTCCTCCCTCCTCCTCCCCTCCCCTCATCACTCCTTCCTCCTCCTCCTCAGTCCTCCTTCACTCCTCCCATCTATTCCTCCTTCCCTCCTCCTCCACCCTCTCCTCCCCCTATCATCCCCTCCTCCTCTCCCCTCTTCCTCCTCCTCTTCCTCCCCCTCCTCCTTTCTCCCTCCTCTCCTCCTCTTCTCCCTCCTCCTCATTTTCTCCCTACTCTTCCTCCCCTACTCCTACCCCTCCTCCTCCTCCCCTGCTCCCTATTTAGTTATTGGGATGAAGATTGTTCTCCTCCAATCTGTTCGCCATATTTCCGAGAACGGGAACTTGAACTTATTTGACTACTTATATGAATTAAATGAGACGCTCCCTGCGAAGCCTGGGTCGGGTCGTCTTTTTTGGGAACGGGAACGGGAGCAGGGTCCGAATATGAATTAAATGAGACGCTCCATTTACCCAAGTTAATTGTTGGGGGAAGATGTAAAGATCTTTCAAATGATCTTTCTAATAGACAGACAGACAGGACAGACAGACAGACAGACAGACAGACAGACAGACAGACAGACAGACAGACAGACAGACAGACAGACAGACAGGTAGATAGTCGTGAACGGGAAGGGTTGCTTATATGACTACTTATATGAATTAAATGAGATGCTCCCCACCAGAGCTGTGCGAAGCCGGGCCGGGTCAGACAGACAGACAGACAGAGAGAGAGACAGACAGACAGACAGACAGAGAGACAGACAGACAGACAGACAGACAGACAGACAGACAGACAGACAGACAGACAGACAGTCGGGAACGGGAACTTATATGACTACTTATATGAACTAAATGAGATGCTCCCCATTAGGGGCTGGGCGAAGCCGGGCCGGGTCAGACAGACAGACAGACAGAGAGACAGACAGACAGACAGACAGATAGATAGATAGTCGGGAACGGTAACGGGAGCTTATATGACTACTTATATGAATTAAATGAGATGCTCCCCACCTGGTATTGGGCGAAGCCGGGCCGGGTCATCAAGCAATCAATCTCTTTTTTACACCATTCGCCTTCAAATTTTTCAAATTATCTAAATTAATATCCTATTTGTGGCTGACTCGGTCACACGATTATTAATGTGATCCTGGCGATGGGCCCTTATATACCTTCTCCTCGAGGTTGAACCGGGTATGGGTAACAGGGTATAATCGAAAATCGAAAAAGGCCATTGCCCTATTTGAACAACAATCACATTCAAATTGATCTCCTGTGTAAATAAAACCGTTTGCAGCCGGTACTTGTGGCTGACTCAGTCACAGGATTATTAATCTGGGCCAGGAATGGACAATAATGTAACTTCTCTTTGGGGTTGAACGGGGTAGGAGTAATGGTATAATCGAAACCTATACTTGCAACCAATACCTTCTTTGGACAACATTCACCTTCAAATTAATATCCTACTTTGTGGCTGACTTGGTCACATTTAATCTGAGTCAGGGATGACCCTAATATAACTTCTCTTCTGAATTTGAACGGGGTAGGGGTAATGGTATGTAAATGAATAAATTAGGAAGATATTGGAATAACAGAGATGTGGTTCCTTAGACGAATGTTGCGAATTCCTTGGACTGCCACACTAACTAACAACGAATGCTCGAAAGAAGCTAATGAAACTATAAAATTATATACAACAATAAGAAAGAGACAAACAGCATTTTTTGGTCATGTGATGAGAAGAGAGGCATCGGAGAACATAGTGACAACTGGAAAGATCGAGGGGAATGAGATGGCAGAAGCAGACCACGAGAAAATGATGCTGGATGGATTGCGACTGGTGTCATGGAGGAATAACAACGGCAGAGTTGATCCATAAAACCAAAGACCGAGATCTGGGGAGAGTCATGACCGCCTACGCCAGTCGGCATGGCACTTGATGATGAGGGGTAGTGGTATAATCGAAATCAAAACTATATCAAGCAAGCAATACTATATAACAATAGTATACCAAAGCTATATCAATAAAACCACATTAAACGGAACAATGTAATTAAAATAGTTGAAAGGGACAAAACAACATAACATTTTTTTTAAGGGACATTACTTAAGTTAGCGTAATATTTGATTTAATCTTTATGGTATTTTTCTCAATTTTTTAAAATAGAAATTTTAACAAATCAACAACAATTGTATGCAGCTTAAACGATGGAATAATAATTGTTAGAGATCTTGTAAGCTTTTGTAAAACTAATAGACTTATTTTAAAAGAGTGAGAACTTTATTTATCATTTTGTTTGTTCGTTTTGATAATATATTATATGTTTGGATTCTTTCAATGTTAGTTTATTAGTGCCATCAGATACCATAAACAATTTTTGTCAGGCCTCTAAAGGGCCATATTTTCTTAATATTCAGCCCTTTGTAATGTTTCACACCCTGTTTTATTCTCATTCCTTGAATACACACAATGCCTGTTTCAATGATTCAATGTAACTGATAAAATGGGACGCTTGTGAGTTCAAAAAAGGTTTTAGTGTCTCCTAAATGGGACTACATGTGCAAAGTGACATGTAAAACGACAGAATTTATTAATTTTAATATTCAAGAGCATTTTATTTAATAAAAACATAAACAAATAATCTAAATATGACAATTCAGTGTAATTCTGACACTCGCATTATGTTTCTGAGTCATTCTGCTCATTCAGCACATTATCAATTTCCTGCTGATCGACTGTTTCTAATAATTCAGTTAATCCAGGTAATCCATGAACCAATTCCACAATTTTCATCTTACATGCAAATCTGATACACACAGAGTTTATAACGAGAGCTGGTAACATCCGTTTTCGTAATTTTTTTTTTTTTTTAAGCATATCCTTTACAGGACTTAGCTGTCAACACCAGCATCTTTCAGCTGCATGTTGATCTCTTGGCAAGATTACGCTCAGTAGTTTGCCATTGCTTTCTGAGTGGCCGGCTTAGTATCCCGCAAGTCACGAGCGGGGGTCGAACCACCTCAGCTCTCGCTCCGCTACGAGACTCTGCGTGACAAACGGGATTACAGAGAGAAAGTGTTGTAACCCCACAGCCAGAGAGACCGGCTTTCATAAATTACTCAACAACAATCCAGCTGCACTAAATAAGCGCTCTACTTCTCCTGATGACACTGGTATGGCCAAAACAATGTTTGCGCTTGCTTTTAGCAGTGGAGCCTCTGACCATTTTTCCAATAATTTAATGCTTGCGATATTGGTTGCTGTTATTTTTGAAACATTGTGACTTCATCCTCAGGGCATTTGTTTCTGTGGTCATCAAAACAATGCTTTGTTTGGTGGATGATCAAAATATAAGTCAAAATCACTTTTCGGCTTTTTTTTCTATAATTCCTGCTATTTCACATACAACAGGTGATTCAGAAGAAAGATTTAAATAATTGACGAATGAAATAACAGTTGGAACAACAACTCCAGCAAAGAATGCTGCAGTAACTGCCAGACACACTTGTATAACACTTTTATAGTGTTAATTGCTGGTGACGGACTAAAATATATTCTTATTGTGACAGCGCGAATTCAACGCAACTTGGTTTCGTCTGTTATAAAATAAACATCTGGACAACCGGAAAATCATAGCCGGACAAAGAAACCGGCAGCCATGTTGTGGTTAGCAGTCAGATTGTCCGGGTGAGAGGTAAAAGCAGTGTATCCTGTGTCAGCTGTAAAGATCAGTTTTGGGAACACCTCCCTCAGCTGATCTGTGGTCAACTAATGCCCTTGTAAAACCGAGTGGCTGACTAGTGTCAGCACGCCTAGGTTCATGGTGGAAACAGTCATTTGTGTCAAACTCCCATGTTTATGTCACGTCTGATGATTTATGTTGTGTAACTTATGTGTTGTGGTGCTTTATTGTTGCCGGTGTCAAAGTATGTTATTGTGTCATTCTACACAGCTACTGTGTGGAACACCTGTGTTGCAGTACGTCATGTACCCTTTAGTCTTAGGTTCTGGTGACCGGAAAGGGACGACCCTTGGTTGATGTTTGATATATGCAGTTGTCTGTTGTATCTTTTATTTAACTTTAATGTATAATTCAATGTGTTTGAACACAATTGTCACCGACTTTGTAGTAGTTAATAAATAAGAGATCTTTTTGTACTTTTCTTGATTTGTTCGTTTATTCTCTTTAGTTTATACAACCAGTATATCTACCACAATCTAACACCTGAATCCACTGCCTCGGTCTAAACTACAACAGTTAATGTCCAGAGTTGATGCCACTGTCCGAGATCTCGTATCTCCTTATCTAATTACTGTCACTTCTTTTTTTTTTATCAGTTGAGGGCGGTGTGAGGTTTTCCCTCTTCTTACTACTTCTCTCTTTGGATGTAACGAAGTCAGAGTTACTCTCTACCTCTTAGCACTGTAGCAAAGTAAACATTGTCTTTCCATTGTCTTTTCCCCTCAGCTACAAAATATAATAAAGGTCAATGTGTATTTATTTATCCGGTGACCCACCACAAGATAAAGAGTAGATACAAATATATAAAGAGAAAATAAAGGATACAATGTTTTAAAAGGATAACAAAAAATAACAAAACAAAAAAAAACTAGAAAAAAATAAGGGTAGCTCTGACGTAGATCAAGTTGCTATGACATGGCTACTTTCCCATGGGAAATACAAATGTGAGCTATCCCACCCCATACCATCCCATGGGACGTTTCCCATGGGAATAACATTCCCATGGCCAAGCCTGGCAATCATGCCTGTCCAAAAATTACGACCTCCGATGTAATGGATCATTTCGTGTGTTGACTTCCTTCCGTGCCATGACACAAGACTGTCAAGAATCTTCTCACGCTGTCTTCCTCTTTCTCTCCTTCCGCAAATCTGTCTGATTGTCACAACATGTTCCAGTTTTTGTCTTCTCATAACGTGCCAACAACGATGACTGTCTCTCTCTCTCTCTCTGTGATGTTTGTGATAAGTTGTCTTTCCGGCTCAGCTTGCCTTAGAACGTCCTGATTGCTATTTTTGGCTGTCCAGGTTATTTTCAGCAGTCTTCCATAAAATAACATCGTTAAGGCATGTGGGGATTCTTTAGCCTGTTTACTAATTGACCAGGATTCACAGTTGTATGTTACAACCGGTTCTATGTAACATGCCAGAACTCTTGTTTCAAAATTTCAAGGATAGTGGCTTATCGCATAAAACGTTCGTTTGATAGATTGCATTTTTTGCTTGTCCTATTCTGCTCTTTATCTCTGTGATGCATCTTCCATCTGATGTTATCCACGTGCCTAGCTATTAGAATTTCTGCACTTGCCCAAAATAAAATCCTGTACTTTAATTACACATTAGGGTACTCTGTTTCTTTGATATCGCCTTGACATCTGTCTTTTTATTATTCAAACTAAGGTCTATTCTTTCACTCTCTGTAACCACTGTATCTATCATTCCCTGTAGATCGTACTGTCTTGTTGCTATCAAGACGGTGTCATCAGCATAACATAAGTTATTTATATTATGTTCACCAGCCAGGATCTCTGACATATTTTCTGTAGATCTCATTATATAATCACTGTACAATGAGAACAACCTGGAGACATTACACAACCTTGTCTGACGCCTTTCTTTATACACTGAAATGTCGTACAAGGTTGTTATTTCTTATAGCTGCATGTTGCTGCCAATATATGGTCTTCGTTATTCGCAGATCTTTGCCGTCAATGTTCAGTAGCTATAGTAATTGTATTATTTCGTCATTCTTCCCATTGTCAAATGCTTTTGTGTAGTCTATGACGCATTATGTTGCAGAGCTCTAGGTGTTTCACTGGTTGTTATGTTATCAGTTATCAGTTGGGGTATCTTCGTTGCACTCCGGACATGTCCATAGGTGCTCAGATCCTCCCCCCAGCATATGCATCAGCATCCGGTGGCTAATAGTGCCAGTTCTGTGTTGGTTGACGAGGCGCTTTGTTTTCCCGATGTACCTCTCGCGTCTGGCTGTGCCGATTCTTACTCCCAGGTCTTTCATCCTGGACAGCGATGTGAAATCATTGACGTCAAAGTCCTCTGTTCTCGCCATATCTTTAAGGACGTTAATAACATCGGCACGATCCATGGGCTGGCCATCTACAGGGGGTGCAGAGCCAGCCAGTTTGTCAGCTCGTTCATCTCCTTCGACTCCCGCATGTCCCGGGACGAAGATGAAGGTGACTTTACGGACAACAGACTTCCGCAGCGATTCAGTCCACTGTCTACGTACAGATCCAGCTTCGACCTTCTGAATCATGCTCATTGAATCACTTAGTACACACACGTTGGTATAATGTTGTGATTCCAGCTATAGGAAAGCCTGTGTAATTGCCATCACCTCCATCGTCATGCTGCTCGTGGTCATAGAGTTGGCACCACTGGATTAATGTATGTTATGTGTATTAAATGTTATGTTATGTGTATACAATATAATGGTTGTTATGTGTTGATTACTATTGGAGTGTCCGTGTGTTCAGTGGTGTGTTATATTAGTGAGTTCTAGGTGTCTCGCTCAATGTTCCGCTTTGATTACTATGGGTGTGTCCGTGTTCAGTGGTGTGTTATATTGGTGTGCTCTAGGTGTCTGGTTCAATGTTATATGTTGGCTACTATGAGAGTGCCCGTGTGTTCAGCTCTGTGTTATATTGTTGAACTCTAGGTGTCTCGTTCAATGTTATATTTTGATGTGGGTTCTATTAGGGCCTACGTCTATCGGTTCACGGGTGTAATATTCTCGAAGAATTCTGGGGGTCGTCGCTGAATCTACGAATGGGGTGCTTTGTGTGAAGTTTGCCAGCTATGGCCATATAACATTCCAGATGCTCACCTTGAAAATTTGCCTAGGTAGAAGAAAGGTCATCAGCATCCCAGATTACGATTGGTTTTCTCTTAATCGCAACCAGCCTCTGTAGAAAACACTCTACACCCATTTTCCTTGTCGATCGCTGGCTGGTATATATGTATATATGAATCAATAGATGTTCCATGATTCGTTTGATTTTATAGCCAACGTATTCTACAATTTTAACAAACCAGTGGCAAACCTAACCTAACCCGCCTGCATCGTCTCTTACCCCTTGCTTGGTTATTTATAATGTTACTTTTTGTTGCCTAACGGACACGAGTAACAGAACAAAAACTATATACAAGTACTAGCAGCAATGTAATATCTCATTATTTATAGCTCACTACGATATATATATATATATATATATATATATATATATATATATATATATATATATATATGATGATGATGATGATGATGATGATGATGATGTGTGTGTGTGTGTGTGTGTGTGTTTGTGTGTGTGGACACACTCATTCAAGAAAACAAACAGCTACACAACCATACACTAAAACACTGCGGAGACAAGATGATGATAAAACTGCAGATGCACATAAATTAATCAACCACAAAACCAACAGCATAACAAGAAACAAGCAGAAACAGAAAGCCACCCTACTGTTTCTATTATAGATGTACATCATTCCCAGAATGTAAGATCTGTTGAACTGAAGATTCCACCAAGGCTGGGACTCGTAGGTGGTGTGAGCACACGACGAGTGGTTCAGTTCCCGGTCAATGTTGCCGTCAACTGCATTAGAGGACTGACCTAGTTCTGGCGGTGGGTAGTAGGTAAATGGTGATGATTGTGAAGTTTGCTGCTTCAGTGCAACATTGCGACCTGGCACACGGATGGATACATTACTGTCAGTTTTACGTTAATCATCTCTAAAGGACGACGTTACAGTGTATATGTTATTTAAGTGCTAATCAAAAGTCCTAAAACGTGGGTCTGAAGAGAGGCATTTTTATCATGTTGGCATGTCTTACTTCTTCTTCTTCTTTTGTTAGCTTGAAATATGTCTATAACTGCAATGTTGTCTCTTGAATGGATCTAACGGTCTTTTTTAGTTCACTCAGCTGTCCACAGAGCTTATCTTCCACTGTTGTCTCTCTAGGCCAGAAGGTTTGCCTGGATATGTTGTAGTTTGGGCAGTCCTGGAGTATGTGCTCTGCTGTCTGCGACGCCAATCCACGTGTACACATGGCTGAGTCACCCATCTTGAATTGTATATACATGTTGTTGCGTACCTCATGGCGTAATTGCGTGGCAGCCTGATTTCTGTGGTGCTCCTCCTGGCTGGGTGACTAGGTCTTCAGCACCTTTCCTTTGCTAAAGCAGACTGTGGTCTTCCTCGACACTCAGTATCAGCCTATCAAGAGAATTATGAGACAGGGATGTGTAATTTCCAGATCCATTTTCCCCGCAGATGGCCACGTCATAGAATTTTGAGGTATTTTACTTTTATTAGAATTGCAAAAACTATAAACTTTACTTGGAAATCTGACATTGATGGGTGCGCAATTAGTAACGTGACGTAAATAGGCTATCCTCGATTGCAACGAAAAATCAATACATACATCTGATGTACAAGAGAACGGGCAAGTAAAGCCGATTATACACGTTACACACCCCAAACGCAAACATCCACATATTGATGTATCAGAAATGGAAAAATTGAACGTTGACAAATCATCCTTTCATCACGAAAACTGTATCAGTGTTATTGGAAAATATCCAATGTTGATTACTTCCATATCTTCTATATTTCTGAAAATATTTTCACTGTACAGGGAAAACAGATCTGGAGACATTACACCTACCTGCCTCACACCTCTCTTAATAAGCTGATACTGACCTACTTCATTATCAATTCTTATTGCAGATTGTTGTTTCCAATATCTGATTTTTACAAGTCTAAGGTCTTTTCCATCAATTTGTAGATCTTCAAGCATCCTTATCATGTCTGCATGCCTCACTTTATCGTTAGCCTTCGTGTAGTCAATAAACCAGAGGTGTAGATCTTTGTTAACTTCTATAGAACGTTCAGTTACTGTTCTCAGTATATCCACAGCATTTACTGTACCCTGCCTTCTACAACCCACATTGTTCCTCTCATATTTCAGGTTATATTTTCTTCCTAACTCTTTGCATGATAATTCTTATCAAAATCTCCGTGATGTGACTCATTATACTAATTGTTCGATGTTGATCACATTCCAATGCTCCTGATTTCTTTGGGATTGCACTAAATACAGAATTACATAATTTCATAATTCATAAAATAAATCTTCAAGGCAGGAAAAAATAAGCTGTGAGCAGCCACTTTGGTGGAATTTCGAGGTGGAGAAGGCTTGGGAGGATAAGCGTAGTGCTGTAAGGATCCTTAGTTGGATCGCTGCAGCCCTCTTCCAATGGAAAGTAGCTTTTAGATGTGGCAGTTGGACTTCGGAACCAACAACAATATATCCTGGCCTACCACAGGGATCACCATTATCTCCGGTACTGTTCAACGCCTGCACTGTGAGAATCACCAGTGAGCAGATCACTGGACCTGGCAGGACATTGTCATATGCCGATGATGTTTTAGTGTATCGTCAGGGTAAGGACAGAGAGCAGGTTTCTGTGGAACTACAAACCGAACTCAATCGTATAAGTACTTGGTGTGTTGAATCTGGGGCAATGGTCCACTCAACGAAGGCAGCAGTGACATGGTTCTCGTTGAATAATCATATTGTCAACACTCCAACACCAACTGTTAATATGTGTTCAGAGACAGTGAAAAGAAAGCAGGCAATGAATTACCTGGGTATACGGTATGATCGAAGCCTTGCTTATAATGAGCACATAGACCAGGTGATAACAAAGGCCAAGCGGGGTTTGGCTGTGATGAGAGTGATGGCGGCAGCAAACTGTGAGCAGCGCCATCTATGTCTTCTGCACGAGGTGCTGGTCATGTCTGTTTTGGAGTATGCGATCCTGACTCTCAGGAATAAGCAGATAGAAAGGATAGAAAGAGTACAGAACGAAGCTATGCGCATTATTCTTGGATGCACAAGAGATACAGCATGCAAGGCGATGCGCTATCTTCTCGATTTTCCAAACATTGAATACAGAATACAAATTTGCAGAGCAAGGGCCTAACTCAGAGTTAATGCAAACACACAACATCCACTGCATAGTGACATTATGAAGGTAAGGGCAGCAGGATAAAAAGAGAATAGTCGTGGATGGGTCAAGCCGAAGACATTCTTCAACAGGTGTGTTCACTTGAGGACTTAGAACCTGGCGAGGAGTGGGTACAAGTGCCAACAGATTTATGTACGTCCTTATCAGTTTGCATCCAACTAGACAGAAAATGCAGACTAGAAAATCCGTCTGCAGTGGAGGCGGAAGTACAAGAGTTGATTTTCGAGAATGCGCTAGACGGTGATGCTGTCATTTACACAGATAGGTCGGTCGTCCGTCGTGTGAAAAGCTCATGGGTCTTTACGGCTCAGGCCGGAGGGATAATTGGGAAGGAGGTCTCTGGTGCTTTTGCTGAGACCAACAGTAGCCTGACTATGGAAGTCGTGACAGTAAGTAAAGCAATAACATGGCTCGAGAAACAGACCATCAGCAGGGCATGTTTCCTTAGCGACTAAATGAGCATGCTCAGGAAGATAGAGAGATGGGTGGATCTGAAGAGAGTGATTGCTGTCTCTGGAGCGATCTCGACTGACAAAGATTAATTTCATCCTCGTGCCAGGTCATGCGGGAGTACTAGGAAATGAGTGGGCTGACAAGCCCGCAGGTAAGGCTACTGTGGAGGGCGGACGAGCCATGGACCAGGCTGACATTCTGAATGCTCTACGAGAAGTAAGACTTGCGATAACCAAGTGATGACAATGCCAGACTGCCAGACTGCGAGAGTAGCAAATTAAAAAAAGTGGTGGCCAAACAAGAACACTACGCAGGAAGCCAAACAAGATTGATAAACCAACACAGAACTGGTGTCGTTAGCCGCTACACGCTGCGGGATTTGCTGAGGAGGGGACCGAGCACTTATGGATTGAATGGTTCGATGTGCAATGAGGATGATCTGTCGACTAACTAACCTGGGCATAGCTTCAGAGAACATGTGTTGCCTAAGCAGCATCATCCCTCTCTCGGCCTTGCCTTGTTTACTCCAGAGGTAAGGATAACCAGTACGTCTGGAACAAGGTAGGCTGTAGATGCTGGCCGTTCAGCATCAGACCTCCAAGAGCAGCAGCTAACCCAAACCCGTGCATGAATGGATTAACGAGATTCCCACTGTCCCTATCTACTACCTAGCGAAACCACAGCCAAGGGAACGGACTTGGTAGAATCAGCGGGGAAAGAAGACCCTGTTGAGCTTGACTCTAGTCCGACTTTGTAAAGACCCATGAAGGGTGTAGCATAGGTGGGAGCGCAAGCGCATTTGAAATATCACTACTTTTATCGTTTCTTTACTTATTCAGTCAGTCAGGGAGATGTGCTCGCAGACGAGCAATATCTCCGGCGGGCCTATCCTCGGTGGACGCGGATTCCGCAAAGTGTCTGGTGGGGAGATTTGTTTGCAACAGACGAGCAATATCTCTGACGGGCCGATTCTCGTTTGACACGAGATCCGCAAAGAGTCAGGCGGGGAGTCTGACGTTACTACACGCTTACATTGGTCCAGACACTTGCGAGTGACAGGTGTGCACGCTCATATAGGTCCAGACACCCAATTTAAAGACCCCCAGCTGGGGGTATGGCTGAACGCCTCTAAGTCAGATCCCACTGATTGAGGGTCTGACCGTAACTCACTACAGACAATTCTGCACTAGGTAACGTACGAATGCGGCAACACTCTGCTTGTATTGACAGACTACAGACAATACTACACTAGGTAACATATGAATGACGCAACAGCCCGCCCGTATTGGCATACTACAGACAATTCTGCACTAGGTAACCTATGAATGCGGCAACATTCTGCCTGTATTGGCATACTACAGACAATTCTGCATTAGGTAATGTATGAATGCGGCACCAGCCCGCATGTATTTGCAAACTACAGACTACACTGCATTAAGTAATGTGCCAATGCTGCAATAGATGCTTCCCAAACGCAATAGCTATCACGCTTGTCCTTTGATCCGTGTTCCCATGTCCGCCCAGCCGCAAATGGTACTGGAAAATATCATGTGTCTCAGCCTGCGGCCGTGATATTAACCACGTGATCTCATCGCGTGCCGATTGGTCTAAAATATGGGACCAACGACACATACCTAATACGCTACGTGACGTCACATGAAATTCTGGACAAGTTTACTGTACTAACCTGCGGTGACGTGGACAGAGCAGACACTGCCCGCTGCCGGCCCTTTCAGCTCTAGGTCTGTGATTGGATCTCTGTTGCTACAGACCACATCAATTGCTTTGTTGTGCACGGGGTAAATCCGTTGATTGGTGCATTCCTCATTGCCGTTTAGTAGCAAATTAAAGGATCCCAGAATATCTGAAGTACAAAACAATATATATATATATATATATATATATATATATATATATATATATATATATAATATATGTGTGTGTGTGTGTGTGTGTGTGTGTGTATGTGTGTGTGTGTGTGTGCGTGTGTATGTGTGTGTATTTTCTAATGAATAGCACATCATGAAACGATAATACACAGAATAAAGAGACGCAGAGTAAAAACTTAAAAGATACCGTTACGTGCCTTGTAATCTGCCGTGTGAGATTTGTGTCCAGCTCTCATGTAGCCCACAGATGTGTCCAGCTATCTGGTAGCCCACAGATGTATCCAGATATCAGGTAGCCCACATATGTGTCCAGCTATCTGGTAGCCCACACATGTGTCCATATTATGGAGGATAAGCCGGATGGTTTTTCTTTTGTGCTTGTGTCCTCCTGTTGTTCCTTTTGTCGATGTTGGCTTCTGGCTGGTCTGTTTTGTTTGGTTGCAATCCTTATAGGACTCTCTGTGTGATCTTTCTTTTTGGCTCTGGCGTTGCTTAGAGCTACTTCGTAGAAGGTCATGAGATGTTATGTTCCAGTTGTTTGGGTCGGATCTCTTACCAAGGCTTTCTTCGGGGATATATGAGGATCAATAGTTCCCCATCGAATTCTTTGGGCATCGTGGATGGATCGCTGGCCTTGACTTGCGGTTTCTTGTCGGCCCTTTGGTTTGGCTTCAGCTTGCGGCTTCTCAGTTGTCTTTTTTATGGCTTCTACTGGTTTATTTTGTATTAGTTCCCTTTCGGCTTTCAGTAGTTATCTTTCTGTCTTGATTACTTGTATGATTTCTTCATTTTCCTTTTTCATCTGTGCCATGTGCTCCATATCTTGCTTTATGTTGTGCTAGATTTCCTTCATGTCAGACAGTAGTTTTTCTTTGTCATTGGTTGATGTTGGTGTCAGAAGTGCTTTGACTTGCTTCTTCAGCTCCTCAGTTTGGCCTTGGAGCTGAGCCTTCTCAGCTTGTGAGATGCCCGTGGCTATCTCCCACCTCCGCAGTGCTTCTTTGTATTGTGTCTTTGCAGTAATACCGAACTTTACGACGGCTCTCTCATTTTGCAGGTACGGGCAGCCCAGGTATCTTGCTCCATGTTTTCCAAGACATTGGCGCACTTTCTCTTGTCACTGGCGCTCAGAAGTTCTTGTCCTGTTTGGCCAGCGGTCATTCCTTGAAGGCATGGTGTTCGGCGCAGTATCGGCAGATCTCTGTCTTACTGCGGCATGTTGTTCTGCTGTGGCTGGTCCTCTGGCACCTTGAGCATTGTGTGATTCTCGGGATGAATCGTTCCGGCTGTTGAACTTTCTTATTCATGGATACTGTGATAGGCATCTCGCGGTCTCCTGTTGTCACCACCGCTAAAGATGTGGGGATATCTGAGTATGTCAGCAGCCAATCCGCCTTCAAGGTTCGAAAGTGGAGATTTTCCTGTTGCAGCTGCTTCAGTATCTGGTCATCTGTCAGCTCCACCTGAATACGCTTGGTAACGCATCTGATCGTCTGTGAGTCGGTCTTTCCGACTCGTGTGTCTTTCTCCTCTCTCCACTTCTCGATAGTCTTGGCTCCTGTCTGTTATGGGTTATCTTAGGTCTTCTTCGTGGTAGCTCCACTTGAGGTTACTGTAGGTTCTGTTTTTTTTTTTTGCTGCAGCTCGCAGACAGATGATCTCCTCTCGTCTTCGTTAAGGTTTTGGCGGCTTCCACGCTGCTCATCTTGTAAGTAGGGTGTTGCCAACGAGCCCTTTCTGACGTAACTAGGGGTATTGAGATGCGGCTACGTTGACACTCTTTATGAATTACACACTGATACACCGTGAACACAACTCGTCACCATCGAGTGATAGAATGGCATCATGTATTGTTTCCATGCGACACAATCACTGGGATATTCAAAGGTACACGTACACCCACGACATTTGTTTACACACTGATTGAGTACGTCCTGCTATCCAGGCTTTTAAATCAACTACAAGGGTCTACACATACACTCTTCTATCCTACTTACAGTCCTGTTAAACATGGTCGCTTTGGCGCCTACATTCACGGGCCCGGCAACCTCTGCCCACGGAAACACGACTCGACTCCGTGCTGAAACATGTCCCCCGCCTGGTCGCGGAAAACGCTGTTCTCATCAATCGGTACCCGCTTGAAATACTAGCGTACACTCAGTTACTTCCCGTCGACGATTCTCGGCGTTTCATCGCCACAAGGGATATTCAGTTCTCAGCCGACACACTTCTCTGCTTTCGTGATCTGTCTGTCATGGCTTTCCCAACTCCAACTGACTCCCTTTGTCCGTGCGCCCTGCTCGACCCTCCTAATCACGTGGCCTCCTCCTCGCAATTCTATTGGCCACTATCTTTAGCCGTTACCGGTGTCCTTTTTCCTTATCACTCTCCGTGCTTATTTATCACTATTAATGTTTCAACAATCTATGTTGCTGTTAACCAGGTCTTAAGTAATCTGACTCATGGCATATGCCCCCCCGCAATTTCAAAAATGTTCTACATTTTTGGGTTCTTCCTTATCTCTACACTTGACATGAGTCAGCTTGGTCGCACATGCCTGTCCCTGGTCGCACATATCTGTCTACTGCCTCATGCCTTTGAGCTTGCTTCTCAGTTCCCTTTAACTTCCCTCTGTGTTCCGTTGATATTCTGCCATACCTTCACACAAATTATAATGTCGGACACGAATATCCGTCTATTCCCAAATAGACCTCGTGTGGCCTCAACCCCCTTTGTATTCGGCAAGTTTGAGGACCAACCTACTATGAGTCCCAATGTCCCACCTCGGACATTCCCATAAGGTTCCTCATTTATACCTCGGTACAAGCAACTGACACCCTCCCCAGCCCTTAAGCCCTGGTGCAGGAACGTGTGTATTGCAGACATATCAATTTCACCCATATTTTGTTTTAAGCTCTATCTTGCTCCTGAGTAGTCTATGCTACGACTGTGGATCTCTTTGGTGTGAGTACCTATGACTCTTGTATTTGTCTGTCAACGTGTGTGCGTGGTCGGCTCGCCATTAGTTACTTGTGCTCTATGGCTATCTATTCCCTTCATTTGCCTTATGTTTATGCCTGGTGTTCTTACTACCAACTTTTTCCTTGTAGTGTTCCTAATCTCATGACCCTTATATACCTTTATATACATCTGCTGCCATGCTAAAGTGCTACATGTTGCAATCTTATATGTACACAGTACTACCACTTGGTACTATTATCAATGGTACTACCAATAATCCTACTACACTATTCTTGTATCCTTTCCTTCAATTTCACTTGCACTCTGTTCTCTCTCTCTCATTCCCGCTCTTCATCCTTTCATCGATTGTCTTTCCTCTCTCTCTCTTTTTTTTTTTTTTTTTTTTTTTTTTTTTTTTTTTTTAAATGTACTTTGTCTTACAACACACATACTAGAACCTCAAATGTTCCGTCTATGCCTTTATGCTTCCTGTATACTGGTGTGCAAATATCCTGTTGCATCCCGGTTGTGTTCAAAATTAATTCTCATTGGCAACAAATTCCTACTCTCAGTCTTCTCATCCCCTTTTTCTCACTTCGCTGTCACTCCTCATATTCTCATGTTGTGTATCCGTTACCAGAATCACATAAGTTTCTCCTACCAATTGTACATGTCTGTCTTTCCAATTTACAATATTGTCATAAAATCTGAATAGTATATAAAATTGGACTCACATGTAATATTTCAAGCACTACTCAAACTTTCACTCGCCTATCATTATCATCTTTGTGACATCAATATGCATCACTGGTAGTAATGTCTCAGTTACCTTCTTCTTCTTTCCTTTTATGTTATGGGTGTCATCTGTGATGTATCGTGGTTTTAGACCCACTGTCAACCTTCCCTGCTCTGGTAGATGTTTATCCTTCTTTTTTCCAGTTACGATCACTCATCAGTTTCTAGCATCTCTAGCACCGACATCTCATTTTATACGTTATGTGTTACAATCAGGTAATAGTACAATCAACACTGTTACAATTATTGTTAAAATTACATGCATACTGATTACCAATATACATGGCATGATGATCATGATCATAAGAACGTACTGATGTTTATGAATGTACTTAAAGTCATTAAAATTATATTTATCTCTATCTACGTATATTATGAGTTTTGTTTATTGAATGAGTGTGAATGTTATTAACTATTACTCCCTTGGTTGGTTCTGGCTGGTATCTGTCTTCGCTAACTGTATCTTCTACCCGTCAGATTCCCAATCTTCCTTGCGTCTGTCGGTCTCAGCCTCTTCAGTCAGCTAGTGACGGTAGCATCTTTGAGGTACCTTCGACACTATCTCTTCTGCTCAGTCATTTACACCCCTTAACTATCTGAAATTAACAACAGCCTTGGGTGTATATATATCCATACATACATATTTATATTCACAATGGCATATTATATTACAGCAATCATATATCTAACCTTTATGCAATCTGTACAGTACCTACAATATAATATCTATACTTACATTCTATCACAATAATTACATGTCAATTCGTTCATGTATTTCTAATGTCTTTCTATAGTCTACTAAGTACATCTGCAAGGTTGTTATCTTTGCCTGGTATGTGGCAAATATCAAAGTCATAGTCCTGCAGAAGTAAGGACCACCTGTGTATCCGAGAGTTTTTTTGGATGGCCCTCTTTGAATACCTTTAATGGTGTATTGTCAGACAATACCATGAACTTTTTCCCCAACAAATATTTGGAGAATTTCTTAACACTTTCAACTAGCGCTAAGGCTTCCAGTTCCGTGATGGAATAGTTCTTTTGGGTGTCTGTAAGTTTCCTACTATAGTAGAGTATGGGGTGTAATTGTCCATGATGGTACTGTAGCAGGATAGCAGAGATTGCGTAGGAGCTTGCATCAGTTTGGAGAATGAAGTCTTTTGAGATATCTGGCAGTTTTAAGATAGGTTGTCTACTGCAGAGTGTCTTAATTTCCTCCAATAGTCTGCTGTGTTTGTCTGTCCAGTTAACCTTTGTCGGTTGACCTTTCTTCATTAGTTCGGAGAAAGTTGCAGTCATCTCGGCGAAGTTCGGTATGAACTTCTGATAATAATTAATAAGCCCTAAAACGCTCCTAACCTCTTTCTTGGTGGTGGGAGCTTTAATTTGCAAAATCTTTGTAACCACAGTCGGGTCGGTTTTCCGAAACCCGTTGGAGATTCTATGTCCCAGGAATTGCACTTCCAATACCCTATCTCGACCTTACTGGGCTTAGCTTTCAGCCCATGGTCTGGTATTCTCTGAAACACCTGCTCCATGACCTCGGTGTGTTTATCTATATTCGTAGTATGGATGCATATATCGTCCAATATACGTGGCTACATTTCCAATGCCTTGCAGTAGCCTGCGCATCATTCGCATGAATGTGCTTGGTGCGTTCTGTAGACCAAAAAGGCATATAGGCCCATTCATAAAGGCCTAACGGCGTAGCGAAAGCCGTGATATGCATGACTTTTCTTCCATAGGGATTTGCCAGTATCCCTTGGTTAAATCGATTTTGGAGAAAATTTGTGATTTGGCCATGCCGTCTATGAGATCGTCGATGTTTGGCATGGTTTCCGCATCTAATAGGGTTAATGCGTTGATCTTTCTATAGTCAACGCATATCCTCAGGGTGTTATCTTTTTTCTTTACTATGACCAAAGGTTGAGCAGTAATTTGAAGTGGATTTCCTAATGATACCACACTGGTCAGGGTCAGATATTTCAGATGTTATTTTCTCAAAGAAGTGGACCGGAATAGGATACGGTTTCACCCTTACTGGCACCTTAGATAATAGGGTGATTTATGAGTTATGAGATCAGTGCTTCCAGGTTTGTTGGAAAATATGTGTCTAAATTTAACAATAGACCTTTCCAGTGTGGCTTTGTCTTGTTTTCCTAATTCCGGGTTCAGCTGTATTCCTCTCCAGCTGTCATCGTCTCTAACGTCAGGTGTTGGAATTTCATCCCCCACCGCGTCGTCTTGCTGTTCATTAATGACCCCGCATCCCGAGGCAGGTCTAAGACTTTTACCTTCTTTCTACTGTTACTGTCTCGTCCGTCTTTCTGTCTACGAACGGTTTCAGCATATTGATGTGGTAGATCTTTTTCTTATTACCCACCTGCACCTGATAATCTACATCACTAATTCTCTGCAATACTTGGAATGGTCTCTGCCATGATACAATGAGGGAGTCTCTGGGGTCTGGGAGGAGCAACAAGACTTTATCTTCTTCTTTCAAGACTAATGTCTTGGCCTTCCGGTTATCATACTGTCTATATTTATGTCCAGCGATCTGCAGTGCCTCTTTTGCTACTTGACATGCCGTGACTACTTTCTGCCTTAGGCTTATCACCATGTCGTATGCCTCCCTTTTCAGGGAGTCATGTATTTTGCCTGTGAGCAGCTCATTCCACAGTAGCAATGGACCCCTTGGGTTTGCCCCGTATACTAACTCGAATGGGGAGAATCCTGTGCTCGCTTGTGGTACCTCTCGGTATGCGAAATAGCACTGCCGGGAGCATCACATCCCAGTCTTTTGGGCGTTCCGCCGTGACTTTGGCTAGAGTACGTTTTAGTACCCCATTAAAGTTCTCATTTACTCCGTTGGTCATCGGATGGTATGGGGAGCTGAATGATTGTTTTATCCCCATTAACTCATTACGCACTGTGTGGCTTCTGAGATGAACTGGGTACCCCTATCTGATAGGATGCATGATGGGAATCCTATTCTGCTGAATATAAGGAGGAATGCTTCTACGATGGATCTAGATGATATGGATTTCAGGGGAACCGCTTCTGGCCATCGTGTGCATAGGTCAATCATCGTTAGGATATACCTATTTCCTCGGTCCGTCGTCGTATTGAGGGGTCCCACAATGTCGACAGCTATCTTTTCGAATGGTCTAGAAGCCAAGTCCGTCTCCTGGATTTTTGCCTTTGGATGCCTTCCTTTTTGTGAAGTTCGCTGGCACAGTTCACATGAACGAACATAGCTTCTGACATCCTTACAATAGCCTGGCCAGTAGAACTGAGATAATAATCTCTGTCTCGTCCTGGCCATCCCCATATGGCCTGCAAATGGAGAGTCATGCGCTAATTTTAGTGCGTTGCTGCGATGATGTAACGGCAGCACGGTTTGTGTGAGAAGCGTTGCCCCTTTGCTATACTCTCTCGTGAGGATGTTCTTATCAATTACGAATGACCACTTACTCTCTTTAGATTGTTTAGGTGGGCGGTTTGCCCGCTGAAAACACGTTCGCAGTGTCTTGTCATCTCTTTGTTGTTTTGCAAAGTCGTCGGTTGGATGTCTGGGACCAGTCCATTGTCTGTTTGTTTAGCCCGAGGTATGGCCATGTATCTTCTTCTTTGTCTTCTTAGCCTGCTGTCTGGTAATCGCATTGCCATATGCCTTACTATAATCCCATGTCCGGGCTTCCTCTTCCGTACAATCTTTTGCCCCCGGTATGTTACCTATCATAAGGCCTGCACATGGGTTTGGTAATACCGCCACTCGTATTCTCCCTTCATAGTATGGGCAGGATATATGAACCATGCTATAGCATACTTTTTCCTTTGTGCCACCGAAGGTACGGCATGTCACACTATCTCCCGTGTATTCACTGTTCAGTACCAGACACCGATCCACACCTACTATAGACGCCCCAGTATCTCTAACGCAGGTTGTCATCTTTCCGTTCACGAGTGCTTTGTGGACTTTCAAGGACCCATTGTGAATGTTGGTCGCATTCGCCTCTCTTGCAGGCACTGTGTGCCTACACGTGGGGTTACTGAACTCTTGTCTCTTATTCACGTCTGTATGTCCTCGTATTCGTTGTATGTCCTGTATTCGTTGTATGTCCCCTACATTTGTCTTTTGGTCATGTTCTTCTTTAGTCAGCCGTCTCAGTCTACACTCTCTGGCTACGTGGCCCAGACTGTTACAGACCCAACATTTTCGACTGTTTACGTAGTCTGCGTACCTCTCGACTCTATTAGAAGGACAGTTTCTGATGTACGAGTCGTACTTAGGGTTTCTATTTCCTATATCAACAGCCCCATGTTGGCGCCCACAATATGTACATTCCCTTACTCGCTTTGATCGAGCTACCGTAGCTGATCTCTGTAGGGCCGGTCTATATTGAGTCGTTTGGTGATCTCTACTCTTGGGTCTATTCTGTTGGTCTTTACCTTGGTTATCATTACGTTTCTGAAGATCTGTACTAAGCTCTTTCACTGTCAACCCACATCTCCCACCCTAAAGTTATGAAATCTGTTCGATGATCTCTACTCTTGGGTCTGTTCTGTTGGTCTTTACCTTGGTTATCATTCCGTTTCTGAAGTTCTGTTCTTAAGCTCTGTCACTGTCAGCCCACATCTCACACCTAAATCTATGAAATCCGACCATGTTGGCATGGTTATATGATGTATCTACTGAGTGATATATCTATTACTATCTGTACACGCAGTCAGTGTTGCTGCTGATTTTGTTATGTTAACCTGCAACCTGGAACCAAAAGAGGTTCTCTAACTAACATCATCCCTGTGGGAGAACAATCTACTTCGTCAGGCTGATCACACCATATCATACAAAGATGCCGGGTAGCTCTCTGTAATTGAGCAGTACACATAGAAAATTAATTAGAATTAACTTGCCCTGTATATATCCAGCGATGATGTTTCCAGTGGCTTGATCCCGATACTCAGTTCACTTCCGCTTGCTTCCGGGCTTGATCCAAATCAGCGTGGCCGTCCCCGTTTCACTCCCAGGTCGACAAGGATCAACTTGGTCGTCAGGTGCAGCTCCACATCAATGGTGTAGATACCTCATAGTGTACTACTGACTGTCATGGAACACATTTCTGGAACAGATACTAGTTTTGACATAATTAGTCTACGCCAGCATTCTAATGCATGCAGCCCCCTGAATACGGCTTCACACTGTAATTCTTGTGGCAAGATGCCATAATGTTTCTGTATTTCTATTTTCCCGGGATTTTCCTAATATTAACGTGTTGTCGCTCATGCACAACGCCAAGTTAATCAGACATTATAACGTTGAGTATCGACGTATGTTCTGTTGTTTGTATTGCTGCTACTCATCTTTTAAGCTTTCGCAGAATTGGCGCTGACTGCTCCATTGTACTTTGCAACATGAATGCTAACTTCACTGATGATACCTCACTTTGAAACCATCACCTGAATCAAGTTGCCCCATATTCTTACTTATGCTCTTCAATGTTTAATACAACCGATTACTTTCCTGAGCTGTTGAACCTCGCTCACTGCGGGTTACTTTCTTGTACATAAGCTCAAGCGTCCTATGTTCAACACCTAGCCATGGTTTTCTGTTATCTATAATCCATGCGCTTGTACTATTATCTTGTTGGTGTACATAGCCTTCACTGTTTATGATCTGTAGCTGACAATATATACATACTTGTTCACTACCATGATAACCATTGCCTCAATTTTGCCGAGTTCTTTTGAAGGACGAATTCCCCCATGTTGCCAACGAGCCCTTTCTGACGTAACTAGGGGTATTGAGATGCGGCTACGTTGACACTCTTTATGAATTACACACTGATACACCGTGAACACAACTCGTCACCATCGAGTGATAGAATGGCATCATGTATTGTTTCCATGCGACACAATCACTGGGATATTCAAAGGTACACGTACACCCACGACATTGTTTACACACTGATTGTAGTACGTCCTGCTATCCAGGCTATATAATCAACTACAATGGTCTACACATACACTCTTCTATCCTACTTACAGTCCTGTTAAACATGGTCGCATGGCGCCTACATTCACAGGCCGGCAACCTCTGCCCACGGCACACGACTCGACTCCGTGCTGTAACATGTCCACCCGCCTGGTCGCGGCAACGCTGTTCTCATCAATCGGTACCCGCTTGAAATAGCTAGCGTACACTCAGTTACTTGCCGTCGACGATTCTCGGCGTTTCATCGCCACAAGGGATATTCAGTTCTCAGCCGACACACTTCTCTGCTTTCGTGATCTGTCTGTCATGGCTTCCCAACTCCAACTGACTCCCTTTGTCCGTGCGCCCTGCTCGACCCTCCTAATCACGTGGCCTCCTCCTCGCAATTCTATTGGCCACTATCTTTAGCCCGTTACCGGTGTCTTTTTCCTTATCACTCTCCGTGCTTATTTATCACTATTAATGTTTCAACAATCTATGTTGCTGTTAACCAGGTCTTAAGTAATCTGACTCATGGCAGTGTCTTCTGGTGGTAGTCTTGCAACGTGCCATTTTCTCCCCGGTATCAGGTTTCTTGAACAGTTGACTTGTTCTCGATAGCGCTCGGCAGTTGCGAATGATGGTGGCGGTGGTCATGTAGCGCTACATTCATACTTGTATACACCAAACGAGATGGATGAAGGGGTCAGTATCCAAGAAATTGCCTGGCACCCCGTTTATGACGGGTTGACCTGCAAACCCAAGCCAATGTTTAACTGTCATTACCGAAAAATGACATTTACTGTCAACATAGTACCTTGCTGTGTATGGCAGAGAGGTCTTTGAGCCTGAGGAATTAAGACTTCCTGGCTATGGCTAGTGAAGTCGCCGCGAACTGTGCAGGTTAGGATTTATGTTTACCTTCTACAGAATAAGATCCCACACCATACGAGGATTCGAACCCGGGTCTCCCGAAGGAGAATCCGACATCTAGCCACTCGGCCAGCCGTTCAAAGGCCTATTTCGTGCTAATTCGTGTTTGAAGCGAATGCCGCCGGGCCGGCAGGCGAGCGTGTAGCCACTACGCCAGGGCCTCACCATGTGGGGGCAGGCCAGAGACATGACGTCGATTCTCATCTCTGTAGACCTGTAACCACAGACGGCTGGTACTATGAGTGTGATTGTGATAATTAATGTATATTCGTATATATTCCTAAATCAAATCAAAATTCGTATATATAAAACAAACAAAACAAAAAATAAAATTCAATCACCTTCAATTTTTCCTCACTAACATATGTGTATATTTCCATATTAGTTTTATCTGTACGCATTATCTTTGGTTTTACCACTTTCTTCCCCAGTGTTATCTGATCTGCCTGGCATGGGAGTCTCACCACCAGATCTCTTTCTTATTATCTTTTTTTCCCCATGGTTGTTGGGGTTTCTTGGCAAGTTTTGCAGAAGGTAGTGTGCCGTTGCATTCCCCCCTGGGCAATGACTGTACTAGTCGGTGGTTATAGCTATTGTCTCAACTGATGAGATCATCTGCCTATCTCCGCAGAGTGCAAACCATACCCAACAACAATCTGTCTGTCAGCTGCTCTCACACTCCATCCATCACCTGCTGCCATGGCTTCACGTAACCCTGATTTGGGAGTGCCCCATGCAGCACGATCCCTCTCTCGGCCTGCCTAGTTTACTCCAGAGGGAAGGTAACAGCAATACATACGGAACAATCCTAGCTGCAAAGACTGCATGATCAGCAACGCAGTGCTCTCACTGTCCGCATTTCAGAGTTTCGATACTAGACCAGTTGCCGACCAAGGCTTAGGGTCTGATCTGCCCTTCCATGGCGTTTAGTATGTAGGTTTAATCTCACTGACACATTATACAATACATGCAAGACATGATACAATACATGCAAGACATGATACAATACATGCAAGGCATGATACAATACATGCTAGCACATTATACAATACATGCAAGACATGATACAATACATGCAAGACATGATACAATACATGCAAGACATGATACAATACATGCAAGGCATGATACAATACATGCAAGACATGATACAATACATGCAAGACATGATACAATACATGCAAGGCATGATACAATACATGCTAGCACATTATACAATACATGCAAGACATGATACAATACATGCAAGACATGATACAATACATGCAAGACATGATACAATACATGCAAGACATGATACAATACATGCAAGACATGATACAATACATGCAAGACATGATACAATACATGCAAGACATGATACAATACATGCAAGACATGATACAACACATGCAAGGCATGATACAATACATGCAAGACATGATACAATACATGCAAGACATGATACAACACATGCAAGGCATGATACAATACATGCAAGACATGATACAATACATGCAAGACATGATACAATACATGCAAGGCATGATACAATACATGCAAGACATGATACAATACATGCAAGACATGATACAATACATGCAAGGCATGATACAATACATGCAAGACATGATACAATACATGCAAGACATGATACAATACATGCAAGACATGATACAATACATGCAAGACATGATACAATACATGCAAGACATGATACAATACATGCAAGACATGATACAATACATGCAAGACATGATACAATACATGCAAGACATGATACAACACATGCAAGACATGATACAACACATGCAAGACATGATACAACACATGCAAGGCATGATACAATACATGCAAGACATGATACAATACATGCTAGCACATTATACAATACATGCAAGACATGATACAATACATGCAAGACATGATACAATACATGCAAGACATGATACAATACATGCTAGCACATTATACAATACATGCAAGACATGATACAACACATGCAAGACATGATACAATACATGCAAGACATGATACAATACATGCTAGCACATTATACAACACATGCAAGACATGATACAATACATGCAAGACATGATACAATACATGCAAGACATGATACAATACATGCTAGCACATTATACAACACATGCAAGACATGATACAATACATGCAAGACATGATACAATACATGCTAGCACATTATACAATACATGCAAGACATGATACAATACATGCAAGACATGATACAATACATGCTAGCACATTATACAACACATGCAAGACATGATACAACACATGCAAGACATGATACAATACATGCAAGACATGATACAATACATGCTAGCACATTATACAATACATGCAAGACATGATACAATACATGCAAGACATGATACAATACATGCAAGACATGATACAACACATGCAAGGCATGATACAATACATGCAAGACATGATACAATACATGCAAGACATGATACAATACATGCAAGACATGATACAATACATGCAAGACATGATACAATACATGCAAGACATGATACAATACATGCAAGACATGATACAACACATGCAAGGCATGATACAATACATGCAAGACATGACTTCTGTCTGCTGGAACTTACTTGGGTTGTTGAACACTAGCCTGAACCAGTGGAAGATGTATGGGCGGGGCCAGTGAAGTATCACAGAAGTTGACGTGCTCTGAGGGTTACACGTGTTGTCGTCACCATCATTATAGAAAGACTGCCCAGAGATCTCCGACGCCAGATCATCTGGAATGATTTACATGTTATATAAAATGGCATGCTCGAGTGCACCAGAGAACATTTGCTCGATAGGAACCGCTTATATAGTGTAATAACTCCATTGAGAGAGCATACAGCTCTAGTTGACTCGCACGTCCAAGGCTTTCATACTGAAGTAAGAGAGTGGGGATCACGACTGCCTGGGTGCCATACAAGTGCCTTGCAATACTACACTAGTGAAGATAAATATTGTCTTTGGCTCTCAGTCACTATTCAAGACCTCCAGAATTGACTGTTGCAGTATGACTTGTGACCGCCTCAGTCCATGCTAACCTGTGTACTGGCCGAGGCATAGAGCGATGCGGGGAATCAACGAGCGCCCATTTGTTTGTTTCACGAGCGGTTATCACTGGGCAACTGAACAGAAGCGATGTGTTGCCGGCAGCAGAAGACCCATGTGAAGCACGATGACACATCTATTGATGAAAGAGCCCCGGTGCAGCTACAGTGTATGACACCATCCACGAGATGAGGCGTGATGGTCTCTGTCAGGGACGTTTCTAATGTGTAGGGACCAGATACCTATCATTCCGACATATATATCCGGTGTATGGGAAATCACATATGGAAGTGAATCATGAACAATTTCCCAATTTAAAACAATGTATTCAATAGTGCATTTAAACACGTAGAATTGTTATAGACGAGTTCTAAGAATATCCCGGTTAAAGAAAAGAACAAATGCATCAATACTTCAAGAGCTAAATATTGAAGAAGGTTGGCTATTAAAGACGATAAAACAAAGATAACTGAAATATTTTGGTCGCTTGAAACTTCACGAAAGTTTGGAGAGAACAATAATGGAGGGGTATATGCCAGGGAAGAGAGGAAGAGGAAGGCCAAGATACGAGGGTGCAGGATGTGGCGGATGGTCTCCAGATGGGTGTATCGACGCGGGACATCTGCTTATGATCTAGAGGTTTTCCGCAAGGTTGTTATGGGAGCGAGGTTCTGCAAAGGACATGCTACTGAATGACTTAATTAATTTAAACACGTAATCAATTTCGCACATACTAAAGAGGAAAATCCGGGGCATTGAGCTCGAATGTTAAAGAAACGTGCTTAGAAAATCATGGACCGAGATGTAGACACACAATAAAACTCTTCAAGATCAGAATATTGTAGGAATCTGGCTTGCAATCATGATCATGTCTCGACAACTGAAATACATTGGCAATAGTAAATTACACAGGGGTTTAAGCAGAATAGTGATGCAGCGTATAGTTCCGGGTAGAAGAATATTGCTGGAGATTATAGTTCTGGGTAGAAAAATAGTAATATAGGGTATATTTCAGGGTAGAAGAATAAGGATGGGGGGTATAGTTCTGGGTAGAAGAATAGTAATTGAGGGTATAGTTCTGGGTAGAAGAATAGTAATGGAGGGTATAGTTTCGGGTAGAAAAATAGTAATATAGGGTATATTTCAGGGTAGAAGAATAGTGATGGAGGGTATAGTTCTGGGTAAAAAACAACGGTCGATCAGCCCTTAGATGGACACAGGACATTGCAGACACCTTTGTCATGAGGGAGCATGAGGCAGGAACGACTAGAGGTCGAAGGATATGTCATGAGAGAGCATGAGGCAGAGAGAACGATCAGAGATCCGGAGATTGTTAAAAGCACCGCGATAAGAGCGACGTTGTACAAAGGGCCATGTACATAATGCTCGATGATGATATCAGTGACTGGTTGTGTCGGGATCTATATTGGGTTGTGCTTGCAGTAAACAAGTGCGGTAACCATGGCTTGGATGGTGGGGCATGACATAATCGATAACCTCGTGCACGCGTGGTATCAGAAGCGACGACAAGTCAACGACTGTAGCTGATATGGGGTCAGTCAAGGCCCAGCAGTTTCGGCGTAATGCGGTAAGTCTGATCTGATGACACTGAGCGACCTTGAAGGCTCTGAATGTCTTGTTTGAGATTTGTTTGTAACTATTATGTCAGAAGGCCTTTTAACATTCATCCACATAGCATATTATGGTGTAAAATTTAACAAGGATGAAAATTAATTAGAACCAGTGTTCAATTGCTAAGATGTTTGCAACGACAAACGACCAGCAATCATTAACAGGCAGTAGACCGATTTTACCCGCAACAGAAGAATCATCATCCTCACAACTAGATTGTTTCTGAGAGTGGCGGAACACTTACTGGATCCCACGTAGGCATTGATGTCCATACGTGATCACCAATAACAATTCAAACAAGTGCAATCTTCGCACAAACTGTTTTTTTCTATTTTTTTTTCTTCATATCCTTTTACAGGAGGACATCGCTGTTAACACCAGCATTTTACTGCTGTTGTTGATGTCTTGCCATTGCTTTCTGAACGACAGGTCCGATACCAATTCGCAAAAACCCAGCGCAACGCTATGAGATAACAAAGAGAGAGAGAAAGAGAGAGAAAGAGAGAGAAATAATGACCTATTACAGACCGACCGACAGATCGACCGACCGACCGACCGACCCACCGACCGACCCACCGACCGACCGACCGACCGACCGACCGACCGACCCACCCACCCACCCACCCACCCACCGACCGACCGACCGACCGACCGACCGACCGACCGACCCACCATCCCATCCACCCACCGAACGATCGACCGACCGACCGACCCACCCACCCACCGACCGACCGACCGACCGATCGACCGACCGACCGACCCTATCAACAGCGTCGTGGATCACCATCTCACACCATCATCAGAGTTGTGGTTCGGCATTCCACATGATCACCAGAGTTGTGGATCACCAGTCCGCATGATCACCAGAGACGTAGATCACCATCTTACACGAAGACCAGAGTCATAGATTACCATCTAACACCATCACCAGAGTCGTGGATCACCATCTCACACCATCACCAGAGTCGTGGATCACCATCTCACACCATCACCAGAGTCGCGGATCACCATCTCACACGACCACCAGAGTCGTGGATCACCATCCCAAACCATCACCAGAGTCGTGGATCACCATCTCACACAATCACCAGAGTCGTGGATCACCATCTCACACCATCACCAGAGTCGTTGATCTTCATATCACACGACCATAGAGTCGTGGATCACCATCTCACACCATCACCAGAGTCGTGGATCACCATCTCACACCATCACCAGAGTTGTGGTTCGGCATTCCACATGATCACTAGAGTTGTGGATCACCAGTCCACATGATCACCAGAGACGTGGATCACCATCTTACGCGATCAACAGAGTCGTGGATCACCATTTAACATGATCACCAGAGTCGTGGATCACCATCTCACACCATCTCCAGAGTCGTGGATCACCATCTCACACCATCACCAGAGTCGTTGATCACCATCTCACACGACCACCAGAGTCGTGGATCACCATCTCAAACCATCACCAGAGTCGTGGATCACCATCTTACACGACCACCAGAGTCGTTTATCACTATCTCACACCATCACCACCAGAGTCGTGTATCACCATCTCACACCATCACCAGAGTCGTGGATCACCATCTCACACGACCACCAGAGTCGTGGATCACCATCTCACACCATCACCAGAGTCGTGGATCACCATCTCACACGACCACCAGAGTCGTGGATCACCATCTCACACGACCACCAGAGTCGTGGATCACCATCTCACACGACCAATAGAGTCGTGGATCACCATCTCAAATCATCACCAGAGTCGTGGATAACCATCTCACACGACCACCAGAGTCGTGGATCACCATCTCAAAGCATCACCAGAGTCGTGGATCACCATCTAAAACCATCACCAGAGCCCTTGATCAGATCCGCCATCGTTCTCCCACTATGGCCCTTTGCCCATGCAGTCCAAGACGTATCTTTGCACAGTAGATGGCATATTGATGCATGAACAAGGTAGATGTGTCTGTAAAGTAGATGGCATATTGGTACATGGCAAGGTAGATGTGTCTGTACAGTAGATGGCATATTGGTACATGACAAGGTAGATGTGTCTGTACGTAGGTGGCATATTGGACATGACAAAGGGAGATGTTGTCGTACAGTAGGTGGCATATTAGTAATGACAAGGCATATGTGTCTGTACGGTAGGTGGCATATTGTTACATGACAAGGTAGATGTGTTGTACAGTAGGTGGCATATTGGTACATGACAAGTAGAGGTGTCGTACAGTAGGGGCATATTGGTACATGACAAGGCATATGTGTCTGTACGGTAGGAGGCATATTGGTACATGACAAGGTAGATGTGTCTGTACAGTAGGTGGCATATATGTACATGACAAGGCATATGTGTCTGTACGGTAGGAGGCATATTGGTACATGACAAGGTAGATGTGTCTGTAGAGGAGGGTGGCATGTTGTTACATGACAAGGTAGATGTGTCTGTAGAGTAGGGTGGCATATTGGTACATGACAAAGTAGATGTGTCTGTACAGTAGGTGGCATGTTGGTACATGACAAGGTAGATGTGTCTGTACAGTAGGTGGCATATTGGTACATGATATGGTAGATGTGTCTGTACAGTAGGTGGCATATTGGTACATGACAAGGTAGATGTGTCTGTACGGTAGGTGGCATATTGGTGCATGACAAGGTAGATGGTGTCTGTACAGTAGATGGCATACTTGGTACATGGACAAGGTAGATGTGTCTGTACAGTAGATGCATGTTGGTACATGGACAAGGTAGATGTGTCTGTACAGTAGATGGCATATTGGTACATGACAAGGTAGATGTGTCTGTACAGTAGATGGCATATTGGTTACATGGCAAGGTAGATGTGTCTGTACAGTAGGTGGCATATTGGTACATGACAAGGTAGATGTGTCTGTACAGTAGATGGCATGTTGGTACATGACAAGGTAGATGTGTCTGTACAGTAGATGGCATATTGGTACATGACAAGGTAGATTTGTCTGTACAGTAGATGGCATATTGGTACATGACAAGGTAGATGTGTCTGTACAGTAGATGGCATATTGGTACATGACAAGGTAGATGTGTCTGTACAGTAGATGGCATATTGGTACATGACAAGGTAGATGTGTCTGTACAGTAGGTGGCATATTGGTACATGACAAGGTAGATGTGTCTGTACAGTAGGTGGCATATTGGTACATGGCAAGGTAGATGTGTCTGTTTCCCCATCAATGTAGCCAGCTGCTAACTACGTTTTGCGGTTTATACCTGATCATAACGAACCCTAAAATGCTTGACGGTGTGCCTAATTTCTCTCATCAAATGACCCTGTAAGTTGAGAAATCATGCTCTAGGCATCTCTACAGAAGCAAGCCTGTCATTGCCGACCTGCTTGCCACTGCCAGTGATGTTCAGGGACCTAAACCATTGTCTCTGTAATGAGATCATCTTTCCGTCGCCATCTTGACATTATAACTATAAACTGTCCCCCCCCCCCTTTTCCCCGTTGTGCTAAAAGTTTATAACTGTGCTAGTGAGAACGAGTGGGAAAAAGAGAAAGAGAAGGGGAGAGAGAGAGAGAGTAGAGAGAGAGAGAGAGAGAGAGAGAGAGAGAGAGAGTGAACGTGAGGGGGAAAAGGAGAGAGAAAAATTAAGACGAGAGAGTGGGAAGAGAGAAAGTGGGAAAGATAGAAAGGGGTCGGGAAAGAGAAAGAGGGAAAGAGTTCAAGAGAGGAAGTGATAAGGAGAGAGACTGATAGAGAGAGAGAGAGAGAGAGAAAGAGAGAGAGAGAGGGGGGGGGGAGAAATAGAAAGGAGAGACAGACATCACACAGATAACAGTGTGAACACTAAGATAAAAAAACAACCTTCCCATAGCATCATTATGTAATCCACTTACAGTACTGACACCCAGGACCAAAATGACGATGGTGACATGTGTCACTGGCAGGACATGACCCATCTGTTAATGAACACGAAGCTGCATTCTTACAGTGGCATTGATACGCACACTGCGGGCCGAACCATCCAGACACACACGTCCCTGTAGAAGAAACACCATGGCATCCGTTATTTTCAATCAGCGGTTCCGAAACTGCTAACATTAGATCCTGAAACTGACAGTGCATCTACTAAGTGCCATGAGTGAACTATACTCTCGCTGTGATCACACGCCTTTAAATTGTCAAACAGTAGACACATTGGCCCGGTCAGAGATTTCCAGTAGTAATATTCTGACATTAATTCACGGCTCTTGCTCTAGCTGGTTCATTCTAAGTTCGAAATGTGTGTCCTCATGTTGGTATGTTTCGTTCGCGTTTGAAGGACCCAGATAGCTGTATTGGGAGTGATTCCTCCCATTGTCCTGCTTATACTCTGACAAGGTGCTGAGTACACAGTGAATTGGTCTGAGTGGACTAAACCGCAATATTGTATTAAAACTTACATTGCCATTCGCTGTCACGTCTCACAACGTTCAAATAAAACATAAGACAGACTAGTTTTCATTCTCTAATTCACCCTTTTCAACATTACACAACTTCTCATGGTCACAAAGTCAATCTTTCACTTTTACGTTAAAACGCGTTTATATTAACAGTACTGCAATATCTGGCAACGAGGTGAATCTCGCCATTGCCTACACAGACTCTCGACCGGTCCAACTTTGATCACCGTCAAACGCGGAGTTTTTAGTCCAGGAGAGAATTCCCCTCTCCAGAACCCGGTCGGAACTCGTGCATCTCGTAATCGGCAACCGCCGTTTCGACCATGAGCGATGGTCATGGATAATTAGTCCATGACAACTGCGACCTTCGTATCTCGTGGCCTTGACTATCTTTGCAGGCCTGGTCGCCAGGTAGTCCTCTATTCCAATGCACATCGCTGAGGATGTTTCAAAAATAACCAACAATTGATATGAGAAGTTGAAAATGTATACGGGCTGAACTGATGATTGCTAGTTTAGTTCATGTTTAGTGCTCTACATTTCTTATGCCGGCGCTGTAGCGAAGTGGTTAAAACGCAAATTGCAATCCAGCATACCCCGTTCGAAACCCTGAAGCGGTCGATTTTGAAGCCACTGCTTTTCGCTGGTTTTTATATAATAGTATGAGTGCCCGTCGTTCAGAAAGCAATGGTAAACTACTAAACGTAACTTGCCAAGAAAACACAAACACAAATTCTGGGCTTAACTGCAACGTCGTGTAAAGGATATGCAACTAAAATTTTCAGTGGTATAGTTGGCTGTGATATCACTTGAAGGCCAGTCACTATGTGGTTATAATAATGGTGCTTTAGAGTTTATTGTCGGCCATACAGTAATTGTGTATGATAATGGTGCTTTAAACTTTATTGAAGGCCTGTCAGTAATTGTGTATGATAATGGTGCTTTAAACTTTATTGAAGGCCTGTCAGTAATTGTGTATGATAATGGTGCTTTAGGCTTTATTGAAGGCCTGTCAATATTTGTGTATGATAATGGTTCTTTAGACTTCATTAAACACATGTCAGTATTTGTGTATTATAATGGTGCTGTAGACTTTATTGAAGGCCTGTCAGTAATTGTCTATTATAATGGTGCTTTAGAACTTATTTAAGGCCTGTCAGTACTAATTGTGTATGATAATTATGCTGTAGACTTTATTCAAGTCCAGTCGATAATTGTGTATGCTAATTAATTGTGCTTTAGACATTTAGCTCAGGTTAGTTCGTGTACGGCACCATAAACTATTGTAGGTAACTCATAATTTCACAAATGTTTTTACACAAGGAGAGTGTAGTTCATGTGATATCTGAAATGTGCTTGTAAATACCTAAATCTCTCACCTTGAACATTGTATTTTGTCAGAAGAAATACTGTCATACAAGTATTCACTAGAAAGAAATGTGCATTCATTAGGCCGCGGCAGTCTGTGGACAAACGGGTGCCCCAGCGAATCTGTTGATGACAACAGCGTGGCTTGTAGTATTAAACAAATACACACAAGACACATACGTCATGCAATGTCATCATTTGGTTTAAAGAGTTGTGAAACATATGACGTCATATAAATTGCATGTCTCCCTGAATACAGTGAACAAAGAAGTAGAGATTAGATTAGAAACCAGACAACATAACAATTGAAAGCTACAGTTAACATTTCAGGACCGGAACATCTGACCTCTAAATGACGAGGAGGTCTGAATCGTGATATGGTAACTATATATTTCAATTGTTAACTTGTCTAGCGTGTCTTAAAAAAAAAAAAATAACGAATTCATTCATTTATTCATTTAGTAGCGTGTCCTTTGCAGAACATCATTGCCATAAAAACATTCCGATAAACTTCTCTGTCACACGCAAGATGTGCCGCTTCCGATACACCCAACTGGAGATCATCTGCCACATCATGCACCCATCTTCTCTTTGGCCTTCCTCGTCCTCTCTTCCCAGGCATACACCCTTCCATTATTGTTCTCTCCAAACTTTCATGACGTTTCAAGTGACCAACAAATTTTAATTTTCTTTGTTGTATCATCTTTAGTCGTCAGCCTTCTTCAATTTTAGATCTTATCGTATGGATGCATTTGTTCTTTTCTGTATCCAAGATATTCATAGAACTCGTCTACAAAATTTATAATCAAAGGCATTATTGCGCTGTTCAACTTGTTTAGTAAGTTAACTGGCCTCACATATATTGTATGGGAAAGATGCATGCTCTTAAACACCTAATGTTTGTAGCTCTATCTGTCTCACGCCACAACTTATTCGGTTGTTTTAGTTTTTGAAGAGCTATAGATATTCGTCTTTTAATGTTTTAATTGTGTCACTATTGTTGGAAATTAATGACCAAACATATTCACAATTTTCCACCACCTCCAATTTCTCCTCATTAACATATATTTATGTCTATATATTAGTTTTGTCTGTATGCATTATCTTTGTGTTTGCTATGTTAAGATATAAGTTGTGATTTTTACTATTATGTTGGGTTGGTGCAGTTATTAGGTTTTCTATTTCGATACTGTGATGGGGATAGTAATACTGTATCATCAGCATATCGATTCTCTGGTATTTTATGACCATCGATATTTAGGGCATCATAGTGCTCTAACCATTAGAAAACTCCTGTTTGCGGACGACCAAGTACTAATAGCAAAATTAGAAGCTGAATTACAAGATCCACATGAATAGTCTAAACGAAATGTGTAGGGAACATAACATGAAAATTAGCACAAGCAAATCAGAGGTAATGACCATAACTGAAGAAGAAAAAACAACAACAATTCCCCTAAGTGAACATCCCCTGAAACAAGTAAAGAGTTTCAAGTACCTAGGAAGTATAATATCATCAAATGGCAGATCAGAAGACGAGATTCAAAATATATGCAATAAGGCAAACCAACTCATTGGACAAATGGCACCAATACTAAAGAACAAACATTTATCACTAACTACTAAGAAAGCACTTTACAGCGCAATCTTCCTACCAGCTCTATGTTACCAATGCCAAACCTGGACAAACAGTGTCACACGTTTCTGATGATAGTATCACGAAGTTCTTACGATGATAGCTCATGATATTATTGTGTGATGGTCGTGTTAGGTAACGAACTCATGGTGGTCAATGGAGATATCTGTCTTGCAATGTAACTCACCCCCGAGTGAATTTACCCGGCATTTAAAAAAGATTCCGTTGGCGCACTAATTGTTTACAGAAATAAGACGGACAAACGAACATGTTTATACATCCAGAAACATAAAGTAATCCATAGAATATAAATATCCTCCTCACAATTTAACCAGCACACATCAAGCCTTCTCACGGCTGGCTTTTAATCTCAATCCTCAAGACAGGAATAGGCTACAATCCACGGCTGGATCTCCCACAATAAACCCACACATTGGGTTGGAGCCACGCCAATCTAGAACCCATCTGGGTTTAGGTCGACACTATACAGAACCCACTCGGGTCAGCGTCTCACAACACAGAACAACCACACGGAGCTCTCGCTTAACGACTGACGCAGTCGGTCTCTTCTCCACGACTTTTAGTTCCTCAACTGCAACAACACTAAACTCGACCATCCCCTGCTTCCCTCATAACGCCCAGTATTATGGGTTGAATGGTCATCGTAGTAAGTCAGCACTACTGTTCCACTTGATTCCATCTCCTCATGCCGGTCACTCACTCATGTCAGTGACCAGGTTATGTCAGACGAAACAGAGAAAACAAAAAATCACAAAAACGGAATGGTTCTGAGAAGATGCCAACGCATAAAGAAGAGATACGATCGAAAGAAGAATATCAGGCTAAGTGGGGTTATAGAGCATAATAGTATAGAAAGCAGCAAGTCAAATGGTTTGGCCATGCAAGTAGGTTACCATTCAACAGCATACCACAACAAGCAATGATGTACAGACCAGATGGAAACAGAGGAAGAGGCCGACCACGTAAACTTTGGACAGAGGGAATAGCAGAGTCCATGGGAATATCGATACATGAAGACCATAATCGGGCACTCTCACGAAGTTTATACTTCACCTCGACACCGCAAGGTACAAGAGGAACATGATGAGATGAGATGAGATAGTGATCCTTGCATAAATCATCTCTGACATTTCTCATTATAATTTTGGCGGACAGGTTAAACAAATAGGGGGAGGGCGGGGGGAGTCAGAACAAGACCGTGACGGATTCCTTGCTTGATGTTAAACCAATCTGATATATCGCTATCGATTCTAACCGCTGCGTGTTGGTCTAGACCAGTGATTCCCAAGCTTTTCAAACAGAGGGCCAAATCTACTATTTTCGGTAGTTAAGCGGGCCACAAGGTTATACAATTATAAAAGTCGTGCAATATCATTCTTACCTTTCTTAACTTTCGTCAACAAAATTATAAAGCTTTAAAGGCAGTCAGTGTCAGTACTACAATGTGGTCATTTAGTTTGAAATCAAAAGTTCATTTAACAATACATTTTAAATCAGTTTCGAAAATCGCTATTAATATAATTAATTTACAATTGAAACTGTTTTTCATAACCAGTTACTTGAATCCAGATGCCAGTTTATCAATATCTGGGTACAAATCTTAGGTGTCGAAAGTCTTCCAAAGAATTCACAGGGAACGTCTTCACATTTTCGCTTTTTGCCATCGTTTGATTTTAGATTTTCCACACTCATGTTTATAGGCTTTAACGGAACATTTTTATTTGAAAAAAAATAAATCTAATTTTAAGACACTACTACCGACTCTGCTAAACAGTTGTAACAGTCGACAACATGGCGCCTTGTGCAATCCGATTGGTGGACAAGGCTGGGATATGGGAACTTCATAACGTTTCGTTGCGAAACACTGACGGGGCGCTCCAAGTGCATTTTTGAAATTATTAAAATATATTATATTAAATACCGAAGCCTCGCGTGCCACTTTCTGACAGCTGGCGGACCACAAGTGGCCCGCGGGCCGTGGTTTGGGAACCTCTGGTCTAGACAGAGCATATTTATGAGTTGTACTACATGCGGTGGAACGCCCATTTTCCTCATGATTTCCCAAAGATGCTGATGTTGTACACAGTCACATGCCTTGGAATAATCCACAAAACATGAGCATAGGTGTAAATTAAATTATCTGCACTTCTCTATTATTAAACAAATGTTGGGTATGTGATCTCTTGTTCCTCTTCCTTATCTAAATCCACCATGAACCACGCTAATCTCTTCTTCCATTTTCTTACGCAGTCTTCCCATTATTATTTTTAATAGAAGTTTACTTGCATGACTGATCAGGCCAACCCTTCTACAGTTCTATAATTTCAAGTTTCCCTTTTTTGGTATTGGAATGAAGATAGTTCTCTTCCAATCTCTCGGCCGTTTACCATATGTATATCGTTTTACATAACGCGTGACATATTTGTATGGTTTCTTCTCGTCCCGCTTTAATTATATTGTCTGATCTAGAGATCATAATTCAAGATGTGGATGATCAATGGGAAATGTTGAAGAATTCAATAATCAGTTGTGCTGCAGAAAAAAAACTATTCCAAAATTAAAGAAAGTGGGTCGTAAGAAATTGATAACAGAAGAAAGTGTACATATAATGGAAACATGAAGACAGAATGTGGGATGTGGATTTTAATTTATGAGAATATTATGTTAAGTTGTCTAGGGGATTTGTTGATTCTCTGGTCACTGTTAGAATGCAAGATGATCAGTGATATTTACCACAAACACCAGGAGAAAACACTTCAATCCTTGAAACAATTGCATCTGTGTGTAGATTTCCCTTCCCACTTCATCACCCTTTATATTTACTATAGTGTTAGAGGATATTGATTGTTCACAACATATAAACAACCACTGTTGAAACGATATCACATTTACTTGATGTACACAACAATTTTGGAAAAACAGTTCAGATTTTAAATCAAGATCTGTAGTAACATATATATTTGTAATTACCAAAATGCATTTTCAGAACAGGCATGGGAATGATTTGCATCATCAAAACATATTTACCCCAGTGTCCCAAGAAAAAAACAATGTTATTACCAACAACACAACAACCACAAATTGAGTCTACTATCCTTGACCCACCTTACATCATTAAGGCAAACAATGATCTAAGTACATAGAACCCAACTTATAAAACAGTTGTTTCTGACACCCTTTACAATTCTCACATTTAAACTTAATGAGTTGGTGTCAAAATACTATACCATAACCTTCATTGAAAAAAGCTACTGACCTGATACCTCCATGGCATAGAAAAAAAACACATATAAAAAGCAGTTGGTACTAACAATTAAACTAATTAATTATAGTATTCCTTTAGGCATTGCGGGTGGGTATTCTTCTCCAGTGCGAAGCAGTTAATGTCCATAATTATCCGGGACAGAAATAATGTACTCACAGTCATGTTCTAATGTCCACTGAAGTTGGCTGCTGACTAATTATAATCCATATTAGGAAATAAATTCACCACCTATCCCCTCCATTGGGGCTGAATTCACGAATCTTCTGTTGCAAATGGCTCGGTGCCAGTGGGAAATTGAGGCCTGGGTTGGTCATACCTTCAGGAGATGCATCTTGAGTCTTGGACCAAGGGTCTTCCCTATATCACCATATCCGATGAAAAGGATGCCGACCTTTCAGCTTCTCGGCTTATAATATCCGAATCCCAATGAGGTTCCCACAGATTTTTCACCCACCTAGTCATCAGTCTATAACCTATTCCACCGTTGTTGGCATTTAGGCTGACATGGGACCAGCACAGAGTTCTGATTCAGTATTTTCATTTCAGTGTAGACATACAATGCTGCGAGTCATTCATTTGTTTCATCTGGAAATATTTCCAGGATTTTTCTGCTGCAGGCATAAAGGCATTTACTCCGCTAGCTGCTTTCATATGGTCTTCTAATGGTGTTTAGGTCTGAGATCTGGAGTTGATCTGGCTTATTTCAGGTGTTTCAGATTTTGGAACCTTGAGGTAATCTGGTGTAGTTATGTTTCAGAGGATCTTAAGTTGGTACCTTGGTTGTACTGGCTTATGTTGTTTCATTGTCTCTTCCCATTTGTTTGAGTTGGTGTTCGTATACTAGAACTTTGTGTTGAGTGTCTGGAACTTTATATTTGACTTTTGCTGCTGTGAGACGTTCTTTCGAAGACTTATCCATTGTTGGATATTAACTTGGTAATCCAACCAACAGTTGAAGGTTACTCACTGTTGTTAGTTTTATTAAACTTGTAGTAGGATTGTCCCATAGTTTCACTGATTTTGTTGAATGATGAGGCTATAGGTGGTACTTCTCAGAAGTAAAGCAGACGATACATTGTTGTCAGTTACTCTGTTGATCTTCATCTTTGTAGATTATTAGATCCAGAAGTCCATCCTGGATATTCCTACTGAAGTAGGACTTCATCAGCAATGTTGTCAGTTGTCTTCGAATTGATCTGTTGCTGGCTATGACAGCTAATACATGCAGCAGTAAACATTGTTGTGTTGGCCCAGACTTTGTTTAGGACAGGTTGTCATTTATCATTTACTGGCTGTTGACCCTGTTTCCAGTTGATAGGGATGCAATGCAGGCCCACCAAATCCACCACTCGCTATAGAAAAGGGATGACAAAGAATACAACCGAGCATTAACTACTGTGATGTGTTAACATTTCACAACACAATTACAAACAAAAAAGGGGAAGGAGATTAGGAGTGGGTTTCCAAGTTCCCTGTCCCTTCTCGCTTGTTGTAGAGCTTTCCTAGCTATGATAGTGAGTGAGGTATCTTTTCACTCCATGTTTCGATCTGATATTGTTACTGGGACTATTAGATGAGTGAAGCCATTCTTTTCGTCCAAACATGTAGATATTGTATCTCTCATTCTTGAAGAGAATAACCCATGTTTCCTTTCCTTCATTATAATCAGCATTAGGCCAAGGCTTCTTGTGTACTAACATACTCAAGGATTCTTACATCAACATCCTCATGTCCCCAGGGTAACTTTAAAATGTATATTCCCACAGTAAAGAGTAACAATCAGGACAGAGAAAAATTCTCATAACAGAGAAAACATACATTTCTCTGATATTAATTACATGATAATCATACATAATAATTAATCATAATGATGATGCAAGGAGCCTAGGTTTTTGGATTTCATCATGGGTTAATCCATAAAACTAAAACATACATTGTTTTCCCCCCACTGCTTACAGCAACATGAGGATAGTGAAAGCTGTGATATATTTTGCCAATTACTGTTAGTATTCTGAGTGTTCTTTATCAGAACAACTTATGCAGCATGGTCCAGTCTTCTGAATATTGCAGGCAATTTAGAAACATCAATCTTCGCTTCTGTTCCTACCACAGTGAGGTGATGCGGATTGAAGGCACATCCTATCCGAACATTCATTTATATCCTGCGTTTGCTTTCTTTGTTCTTGAATTTATATTAATAAACATGGCAATTCCCTAGCACTATTTTATGAAATGATTACATGTCCCTCAATCATAGTGGTTACTAATCTGTTAAGAAAAATATTGTACCAGCATTTGGCACGATATCTTGAGTTACAGATCAGCAATTTAGCAGAAACAAGTTCTCTAATATGAAGTATGTTGATACAATGTGTAATCAAAAGTCTGCTTCCACATTGAGAAATTGTTTCTTTGAACATGTTCTTTAGAGTTCATAGATTATTTGCAGATTTCTAAGCATAGATAGTGAGATATAGTTCACAATGCACAGAAGTTTTTATTCATAGGAATATGAAATTGACAGACACGAGTTTTCTACTGTGAAGTATGAACCAGGAGTCTGCTCCTACATTGAGAAAATTTCTAGAATATGTTTCTGGCATGAGTTTGATACTCTACAGTACACATAATATTTGTAGGTTTAAGCATTGCTAATGAGATATAGGTTCACAATTCCTATAAAAGGTTTTAACATAGGAATATGAAATTGTACAAGCATAGGAAAAATTACAGCGTGGCCTGGCATGGCGCTCAGTGGTAAAAATCAATCAGACTCTAGTTTACAAGAATTGTTGATTTATCATTCTAACTAATTATTACTGGTATATGTACTTTATCAAAATACATGAATACATATTAATAATGTAGATTTTAACATACCAATGGCTGCAGAGAATGATGGTTTTTAGGGCAAAATTGCCTTTCCCCACATGGGGAAAAGTCGACGTCTGTCTTTTGTGTTCTCTTCCACAGAAATGGCCACTCTCGTGCCTTTTTCTTAAAAGATCGACGACGGTTGGCCAGGTACGTGAACCAAACTAAGGCCACTTTTTACTCTAATGCTAAATAAATTAAGCTACCCTACGGGTTAGTTGTTCTCTGTTTTCTTTTCTTCTGCTACATTAAGTAAGATACTTAAACAGTAATTATTAGGGATTGGTATTTTTAAGGGCGTCAATAGACGGATGTTAGTAGAGACGTTTTTTTATACCACACAGAACAAAAATAATTCTGCCAAATATGAAGAAATTAACATACAAGTCAGAATATTATATAAGGAGGAAACAGAAGCATGGCTCGAGAAAAACTGCATATAAATTGAAAACTAACACAACAATGAAAATACCAAACTAATGCACAAAAGAATTCAGGAGCTTAGTAATCAAAGAACACGTACATCAGCAGGCTGCTAAAAAGACAAAGAACTTGAAAAATCGTAATAGAAAAATATCAGATTTTACATGTATGAACAGATTATTTGCAAAACATTTATGATGATAACAGAGAACAACAGTATAATGTTCAAAACAATAATAAAGGACCATCAATATTGAAGATAGGAGTTCATAATGTTCTTAAACATATGAAATCTGTCAAGATCCCCGGTGCAGACAGCATCACAACAGAAATGATTAATGCTTTAGAAGAATATGGAATAGATAAAGTTACCAGACTGCAGAATACAGCAGTTGATACTGGAAATATACCTCATGAATTATGTAACTCTGTATTAATTGCAATCCCTAAGAAATCAGGAGCCTTGGAATGTGATCAACATCGAACAATTAGTATAATGAGCCACATCACGAAGATTTTGTTAAAATTATCATGCAAAGAGTTAGGAAGAAAACAAAACCTGAAATAGGGGAGAAACAATGTGGGTTTGTAGAAGGCAAGGGTACAGTATTTGCTGTGTATATACTGAGAACAGTAATTGAACGTTCTATAGAAATAAACAAAGATCTACACCTTTGCTTTATTGACTACACAAAGGCTTTCGAAAAAGTGAGGCATGCAGACATGATAAGGATGCTTGAAGATCTACAAGTTGATGGAAAAGACCTTAGACTTGCAAAAATCAGATATTGGAAACAACAATCTGCAATAAGAATTTATAATGAAGTAGGTCAGTATCAGCCTATTAAGAGAGGTGTGAGGCAGGTAGGTGTAATGTCTCCAGATCTGTTTTCCCTGTACAGTGAAAATATTTTCAGAAATATAGAAGATATGGCAGTAATCAACATTGGGGGACGATACATCAATAACATTAGATATACAGATAATACGGTATTGATTACAGACAATGAAAAAGGTCTGCACCATTTAGTAGATGTTGTTGTTGCACTCAGTGAACAACTACGGTTAGAATTGAACTGTAAGAAGGCACAAATTATGGTCGCCACTGGGAAGAAGGATATACCACTATGTAATATACAAGTCAAAAACATGTGAATCGGTACTGTTATCTCGGAACAATCATAACATATCATGGTAGATGCCTTCAAAGGATTAGAACATGAATTGTCATTGCGAAGGTAGCCTTTTACAAGATAAAAAACATACTGACCAATAAAACGATAATACATGAAAGGGAAAAAGTGTTTGGAAGTGCTACATAGAACCTGTACTTTTGTATGGGTGTGAAGTCAGGACAGTGAGCAGACAAGCTGAAAAACATCTGATCGTTGTGGAAATGTGGTTCCTGGGGAAAATGCTAAGAATACCATGAGCAGACAGAAAAACCAATGACCAAGTCTTTCAAGAAACAAAAGAGGATCGTAAACTGATTAGAGACATTAGACGTAGACAGTCAACATATTTTGGGGGCATGATATAAGAACAAATGAATTTGAGAACTTGGTGACAACTGGTAAGATAGAAGGGAAGAGACCAAGTGGAAGACAGAGAAGTAAATACCTGGTTTGCTTGACCACGTGGCATTATCCCAAAAAAAAACACTGAGCAGATCCACGACTATGGTGATCGAGTGAATTGGCGAATCATGATCGCCCACGCATACCGTTTTGCACATGATTGATGGGTAATGAGACAGTAACGATTTAATTTTGGGACACGATATGACAACTGCACTTACAAATGTAAAAACAACTGACAAAGAGCAAGGGGAAGACAACGAGATGAAAACTTCGGGTGGCTAGGTCACATGACACAATGGGGTCAAGAACACAGACCTAATCGAAGACTGGTGATCATGTGGGATATCGAAATATGATCGCCCACTTTTATGGGTATGTCTGACGATGAACAAGACAAAACAAGACTCCCCTACTAAGCCCTCATATGGTCACCAGTAGGGAAAAGAAAACGGGGAAGACCAAGAGGACCCTGTGTAGAACCATCATCAGAGAAGGCTCATTCAACGGCCAAGTGAAGATCCAGGATCTACAACAGGTAGCAGCGAACCGCCAGACATGGAGAGCCATTACTTCTGCCCTATGCGCCGCCTTAGGCTCAAGAGGAAAGACTTACTAACTAACTAACTTACGATGATGATGATGGTTGTCACAGCCTCACATTATACGGTAAACCATTATAAGTTAATAGACACTGGCGAAGGGTTACAACTCCCGCCCAAGGGAAAGAAGTAAGACACTCGAAGGCCAGAGTAATCCAGAGCCTTCTCGAAGGACTGGTCAGTGAGTCCACTGTCCCGTCGACACTGATGTGGCCCGCCTATTGCGGGGTCCACGAGGAACTCGGACAGAGTTACCACCCGTGTCGGATTGCGACACGTGTGAACCGGCAGAGACAGACGGGACATCGGAGAAGCAACAGGGCCTGCCTTAGAGGGACTTAATAGTTCAGACCCATGTGTATTTAGGGTCATAGACATATGCTAGATAGTTTGCTTAGAATGTTTGTTATAATCACGTGTGATGTTAAACCTCTGTGATATGCAACGTGTCAGTGCGGGCTTGTTAAACCCACTGCGCCAGCGCACTGTATAGCTAAGTTCAATAAATGTTGCTATATTATATTTAACGGAGTTATTGTTGCCAGTTTGAGCCCGAGTTCAGATCCCCTAGAGATCCAACACTGTGACAGGCTTTTTGGGGGCTCGTCCGGGATCTATCTATCCAACAGTGGCGAGAGAACAAGACAACATTCGCAAGTTCAGGAAATATAAGATAAGTTTCATATCATGCCCATTGCAACCCTAAGCGGTTCTTATCACCATCCATCCATGTAACATTTTTGTTTTGCATTGATTTGTATGTATATTCATAACCTTGTAACCAACAAAACTTTGCATTTGTATTTGCTCATGTAAATATTAAGGGAGATAACTAAATTTTCTACTCCCCAACATTTTTCTAAGGGATTTAACTTCAGTAAAATTACCAACAAGTAAAAGACAAGATGTCTACGTTAGAAAAATGTATTGAGTTAGGTATGAAATTAGGTTATAAAGAAGAAAAATTGTCAGAATGGGCACAGAAGACGCACTCAGAGAACATTGCCCGAGAGGAAAGAGCGATAGAACGGGAAGAAATAAAAATGCAATCAGAAAGAGAAGAGAAGAAGATACAACTGCAAATTGAGGCAGAAGAGAAAAAGATGCAATCAGAACGAGAAGATAAGAAGATGCAAATTGAGGCAGAAGAGAAAAAGATGCAGATGCAACTACAAGCGGAAGAGAAGAAAATGCAATTGCAGGCTCAAGAGAAACAAATAGAGCTTGAGGCGGCGGCCAAACAAGCCCAATTAAATGCCGATACACAGATAAGACTAAAGCAGATGGAGATTGATTCCAACGTAGAAATATCTGTAAATAAACTGAGAAGCAAGGAGGAGGAACAAAAATACAACAAGTATAAAGGCCTCGTTACAGCATTTTGCTCAGGAGATTCTATCAGTACATACCTGGAAAATTTTGAGTGTCTAATGTCCTACCATAAGATCGTAAAAAACAGATTGGTCATTTATTTTAATGAGAAACTTAGCTCTGGAACTCTTAAAGGTAATAGAGACAGTTCCACAGGATATGAGAAAGGATTATGATTATTTAAAGCAACGAATACTCCAACATTTCTCATTAGATACAGCAGGGTACCAACAACAGTTCGCAAAATTATCCCCACAACCGAACCAAACCTTCATAGACTACGTGTCTACAGTTCAGGATGTTTGCACAAAGTGGATTAACTCAGCTAAAACTAACAACAGCCACGACAAACTGAAAGAACTCATTATTATTGACAAAATAGTTAGTACAATCCCAACACCTTTTGCTAAGTTTTTGAAACAAATGGACTGTAAAAGTATCCAAGAAGTAGAGACCAAGGGGAACGCATTTTTCACAGCGAACCGATATATTTTCCAATTAAACCTAAATCAAAACGAAACAGCAGCAGTTGTAAACACTAGATACTCAAAACCAACTGAAAACAAGTTCAAACCACGCTCGAATGTCAGGAAGCCAGTTAAGTGTCAATATTGTCATCTGACACACGAAGCGTACGCGATGTGTGATAAATCACCTAATTATCCACATCATCTCCAAATGATAGTGGAGAAGCAAAAGAACAAGAGAAATGCGTATCAGAGAGCGGTCAAATGCTATTTTTGCTCCAGCTTTGGGCACTATTCACGCTTTTGTGAAGGGCGAAAGATAATGAAACAGGCCAATGCTGCACTAGTTGAAACTTCCTCAGATGAAGATATTGAACAATTGAATGAGTGTGACAATCAGAATGATAGTTTGAGTGAGCTAGGGAATGCAGTGCAAATAATTGACACCATTACAGACAATAAATGTAACACCTGTAGGAAATTCCAACTTGACACAACATTGCTATGCGGCCACACGATCCATATTTCTAATGAAATGGCCAACGCTGCCTTATCATCTACAGGCAAGCTAAATTTCTCAACAGGGTTTGTAAATAACAAAAAGTGCACATTAATCCGCGATTCCGGCGCAACGCTATGTGGAATTAGGAAAACATTAGTCAACGACAAAGACTACACACACAAACACGTAACTTGTCGCACATTCGCAGGCACCATCGAAAAATACCCCCTTGCTCTTGTCGAAATTCGTACACCGTTCATATCAGGACTAGTATTGTGCGCAGTGCTAGAAAATCCTGTCGCTGAAATTATACTTGGGAATCTGCCCAACATACGATCTTGCTCTGAAAAGGAAATCAGAGATTAGGAGCAGAAAACGGTATCCAGAACCCAAACAGCGATTCTAAAGAGAAACACCACACCTGCTTGTCTCAAACTGCCAGAAGCACAAAGGAGACAACCAATGAAGTAATTCAAAAAGAATTCACCGAGGTGCATAATGCAGGGGCAGTTGAATCTGTCAGTGATACGACCAACTTAAAACCTCGAACTGAGGATGCCAGCGATCCACAAATTACCAAGCCTGTAGATGTGCAACAACACACACAACACACGAATGCAATAACACGACAGACAACTCACAAAGCCCACACCGACCAACCGCAGGAGTCACTAGAAATTGTATCACCAAACACTACCATTACTAATTTTTGGAGAAGAACAGAAAGCAGATCCTACACTTTCACAATATTTTAGGTTAGTAGGACGTAAACCAAAATTAACTAAAAATGCGTCGTGGACATTTAGATTAAAGAAAAATGTTCTGACTTGATTATACACCAGGGATCAGACCACGATACAGCAAGTAGTTCTACCTCAATCACATCGTGAGAAAGTACTAAAGATAGCCCATGATTCACCTTTCGGAGGTCATATGGGTTACGAAAAGACTAGAGCCAGGGTCCTGACCCAATTTTATTGGCCTAAATTTTGCCAAGACATAAAAGCCTATTGTAGATCATGTGATATATGTCAGAAACTGGTTAAAAAGGGGAAATACCCTACGGCAGAAATTCAATCAACCACAACTGCCTCGAGGCCATTTCAAATCGTGGCAGTTGATCTAGTAGGTCCGTTAAACCACATCTCAAGCAAAGGGAATATATATATTTTTACTCTTATTGATCTATGTTCGAGATGGCCAGAAATGATTCCATTAAAATCTATCTCCTCTAAGGATGTGATGGACGTATTGTTAAATATATTCTCCCGTTTTGGCTTCCCGGAGAAAATAATTTCAGATAGAGGAACCCAGTTCATATCGAATGCCACTCAATCGGTAACTAAGTTACTAGGCATAAAGCAATGTTTCACCAGTCCCTATCGACCGGCCGCGAATGGTATCTGCGAGAAACTAAATGGGGACCTGAAACATATGCTATCCAAAGTGACAGCTGAAAATCCAGCCGATTGGGATATACTTCTCCCAACGGTGCTGTTCGCATATAGAGAAGTCCCACAATCAAGCACAGGGTTCTCTCCTTTCGAATTGGTATATGGAGCGAACCCAAGAGGACCTCTCACTATTTACAAAGATATCATATCACAACCTGTAAATATCCAAATACCAATTTCCACCTATGATTTAGTCACTGACACCAGAGACAAAATCATACGATCCTGTATACTGGCCAGAACATCATTACAGGAGAAAGGTTTTAGGTACAGGCAGTACGCCAACAAAGGTGCAAAAACAATTGTATTAAAACCAGATCAGGATATTTTACTATTGCTACCTGACAAGAGAGATTTACTATCAACCTCTTGGCAGGGACCATTTAAAATTGTGAGAAGAATTTCGGAAGTTGATTACGAAATTTCTTTAAATGGAAAATTGAAAATATTCCATGTAAATATGTTAAAACCATACTATGTTAGAAAGGACAGTGACACGAGTAAGCCGACGCAGTTAACAGATGACAGAAACGAAACGACAATTACCCAACTGAATGACACCTCGACAAACGAAGCATCGTTAACGACGCACTCATACGACAACAAAGACGACGAAGACATACTTACATTACCGACAATATGGGATAACGACAACGACGACCAATTTGACGACATATTGACAGCGATTAACCTCGACGACGACGACAATGACATTGAAGACAATTTACAGACAGTAGCATCTGTAATAAATCAGACGGACGTAGACAATACTGAAATTCCAGTACCAATTATGAATGACGCCGGTAGTATAAAGGACATACAAATCTCTGAAACTTTGACACAACAGCAGCGAAAAGACATTTTGTCTCTCCTTAACGACTATAAAACGATCTTCTCTAACAAACCTGGACGGACTGACAAAATAACACATTCAATTGTGTTGACAGATCTGACACCGGTCAAATGTAGACCATATTCTATTCCTCTGCATTATAGAGCAAATTTAGACAAAGAAATTTTGGATTTAGAGAAAAATAGAATAATTCAGAAATCTATGTCCCAATATTCATCACCGATTGTCCTGGTGAAAAAGAAGGACCAAACGATTCGTTTGTGCATAGACTATAGAAGGTTAAATACGATAACCACAACAGATGCGGAGCCAATGAACAGCTGTGAAGACCTCATTTTTAATATGTCTCAATCATCCTTAATGTCGAAGGTTGATTTAACGAAAGGTTATTGGCAAGTACCACTACACCCTTCTTCTAGACATATAACAGCATTCGCAACACCTCTTGGTTTGAACGAATGGAGATATCTTCCATTTGGTCTCAAGAACGCTCCCGCCACATTTGTCAGGTTAACTAGTGTGACGAAACGCGTTTATCTGTCTTGGGTCGTCAAGATCCCGCACTGTTTTGGCGCGTCATCGGGGACTTTCCCAGCTAAAAATAGACCGAGGGAAGCCGATGGAGGACTTACTATCTAGAATCTTCTCGAAACACCGAAATTCGAGTAACCCGTGATGCTTGGTATCGCTCTAAATTCCCGTGCAGAGAGATCTAGAAACTCTAGGCGGGGAATGACGGTTTCCCGAGAAAGTATCTTTTCTCAAGAAGCACTCGCTTCTAGTGCGCATTGAGTTGGCACGAAGCGGGAATGTGGCTAAACCAGTCATTCACTTACTGTTGTTCGAACAGAAACAGACGCAGGCCTGATGTGAGCCATTTTTGTTGCGTCCACCTCACCATATTCGGGTGACTGGGAAAAAAA
>JACEFZ010003292.1:0-72500 GCA_014155875.1 Cepaea nemoralis
CCCCTTTCCCCCTCCTCCCCTCCCTCCTCTTCCCTCCTCCACCTCCCTCTTCCTCCTCCCTCCTACATTTACCCAAGACAGACAGACAGTCAGACAGATAGTGGGGAACGGGATCTTATATGACTACTTATATAATTTAAATGAGATGCTCTCGACCATTGGCTGGGCCGGGTCAGACAGACAGACAGATAGATAGATAGATAGACAGACAGACAGACAGACAGACAGACAGACAGACAGACAGACAGACAGACAGACAGTCGGGAACGGGAACTTATATGACTACTTATATGAATTAAATGAGATGCTCCCCACCAGGAGTTGGGCGATGCCGGGCCGGGTCAGACAGACAGACAGATAGATAGTCGGAACGGGAACTTATATGACTACTTATATGAATTAAATGAGATGCTCCCCATCAGGGTCTGGGCGAAGACGGGCCGGGTCAGACAGACAGACAGACAGACAGATAGACAGACAGACAGACAGACAGACAGATAGTCGGTAACGGGAACGAGAACTTATATGACTACTTATATGAATTAAATGAGATGCTCCCCACCAGAGTCTGGGCGAAGCCGGGCCGGGTCAGCTAGTTGCTTATAAACATAGCTGTAAAACTGTGTGTTTGAGTGTCCTGAATATTACAAATTTTAAACAATGTTTTCCCGTAGTGAATTTGAATAACGAAGACACAAACAATAGATTGCACGATTTATTACCTGGCATATTTCGCTGCATCTCGTCAGGTACATACTGCAGAATCCACACAACATAAAGTGAAATAACTAGATAAATCCTTCAATTTTAAATATACACATGATCGCGCAGTAATGTCGATTGTCTACTACGGTAATTTTAAACTGACTAACATGTCTTTTTGTTTGCACAAGGTCGGTTTACGTAGGTTGATCAATATAGCTTCTACAAGCTTTAACAACCGACTACTCTGTGTGTTGAACAACACACGGAAGGCACTGTCTCTTTTAACCACGTGACCACTCTCGAGCACGTGTCTCGCCACCGATGAAGCAGGACTATTCCGGTGTGTCGGCCTGCCTAGGCTACCATCGTGTGTGTAGTATCTTGTCAACCCAGTTCGGAACGTGTTCCATCACCCTGTTATGTAACTGTCGCTCAGTTCTACCTATGTAAATGGCCTCGCACCTGCATGTAAATTGGTAAATTCAATTCGATTTGGTGTACAAAGCTACAGGTTCTTTAACTGCTGGGGTGGGGATCGGTGTGGTTTTGTACCTGATAACCGGAGTTGCAGCACAGCATGTTCGCCCGACTGCTGTGATGAGCCGGTCCTGCAACCGTTGCATTACGTCATCTCCTCGGAAGGTTAACTGGATGAAGACCTTGAGTTTAGGGACTGTAGTTTCTTCTGGTTTAGGTTTGGGCTGTTGGCAGTGGCGCTTTATAAATCCTGTGGAGTACCCAATCAGGTTTAAGGCATTCTTCAGAGTTTCAAATTCTTCCGTCAGTGTGTCCTGGGTGCATATCTTCTAAGGACGGTCAAACAGGGTCCGTACTAGGCCCCGTTTGTACTGGACAAGTGCGAAGCTCTGAAAATTTAAGTATTGGCCAGTCCATGTTTCTTTACCGGTACACTGATCTTTGAATTGTGCCGTCTGCTCTACGTCTCATTAGGATATCTAGAAACGGCAACGATTCGTTGTGTTCGTGTTCCATAGATAGAGAGATATTTTTATGTGCCACGTTTATTGTGGCCTGGAATGACGTTGCTTGTAGTTCGTCTGTGGTGATAATTAGTATATCGTCCACGTAACGACAGCAGAAGGCCAAGTTATTGATGTCTGAAGATCTCTTTTTAAAACTTTTGCAAATTTGCTTAATTTTTAGGGTTCAGGGTTCCCCAGGGGCAAGAGCCGTCCCATGAGGTTCCAAGTCCCTGTGTATCATTGTGATGACCGCCTCTGCTAGTGGCCATGGCCAGATCAAGTGCAGATAAGTCAATCTACCCTTAATCACTGTCGTCATACAAGAACAGATACTACACTTTGATCTTAGCCAAAATGCCGTGAAACAATCTAAAGTTCTGATTTTTTTTTTTTTTTAATAAACGTTTATTTCGTACAGAGCAGTTTGTATTTACAAAGTGCATTGTGTGTGTTTTTGTTTTTACATTTTCGTATACAACATATTCATTCATATACACATGATAATATTACATTCATGGCATGGTGTAATTACCTACATATTAAGTGTTAAAAATGGTGGTGTAGTAATCATTTGCTCTAATGCATACTAAAACTTTCAATAGAAATTCTTTCATACTCCAAGCATTCTCATTCACACTTAGTTTTATTTAAACAAGTTTAACTGTATGACTGAATCTTTCATACTCCAATTATTCTCATTCACCGTTGCTTTCTGAAAATGGTATGTATCTGCAAAGTTTTCCATACATTGAACATCTTAACAAGCATCTAATTTTACAAAGTAAACTGCAAAACATGCATATATCGCGTTTGCTGGAGCGATCACAGGAGGGAGAGAGAGAGAGCGAGAGAGAGAGAGAGAGAGAGAGAGAGAGAGAGAGAGAGAGAGAGAGAGAGAGAGAGAGAGAGAGAGAGAGAGAGAGAGAGAGCAAGTATATGGAATGTATGAAGTTAGCTGCGATGGATAACAATACAAGGTGCTGAATATTTAGTATTGTTGGCCTTTTACAGGCCGGACAAAAATTCCTGTAATCATAATACATAGCGTTAATTCCAATTCCAATTCCAATTTTCAAACCAAAAATTCCATTTTCGGCCTCGTTCACCTGCCTCTTCAGCTGTGGTTATTGTTGAGGTCCGTGGTTCTTGTGGGTTCATTCATCCAATGCCTTGTGCTCTCTTACGAGTGAGTCCTATCTCGGACTGGTTATGTTGGTTTGTGTCTGTGCCGTCAGCGGGGGGATCGGTCGGCGGCTGTCCTTTGCTCCCGTCTCCTCTGGTGGTGTCTTTTGTTAGTGAAAGTTATTAGTTCGTCTGGCTTGACTGGTTGCAGTCCTTAAAAGGACTTGTTATTTGGTATTTTTTGCCCCCTTTTTGTGTATTTTCTGTAGGAGTTTTTCGACGTTTTCATTTTCTTGTTTGCGTAATATCTCTTCCCTCTCCCTTTCGATTCTCTTGCGTCTGTTTCGAGTCTTTTGCTATCTATTTGCCTATTGTATTCTGCTAGCTCGAGTTCATTCATTATAGCCTTTCCTAGGAGCTCCTCCAGGGCCATTGGGAAAGGGTAATCTGTGCCGCCGTCACTCTCCTCCCCTATGATTTCTCCAGTGGTCTCGTGGTATATCGGTTTTCTCTTGGATTTCTTGGAGTAAGGTAACGTCTCGGCCTTTTGTTGGGTTTCATCTTGCGGCTTTTCTGTGATCTTGTCCTTGGCTTCAGCGGGTTTGCTTTGGGTTAGATCCATTTTTAGCATTTCTCTCTCTCTGCTTTGATGTCCCGTAGAATTTCCTCATTCTTCTTTGTCGTCTGTGCCATATGTTCCACTTCTTGCTTGATGTTTCGCTGAATCTCCTGTATTTCAGCCAGCAGCTTTTCATTGTCGCTGGTCGGTGCCGGTGTTTGAAGTAGCTTGATTCGCTTCTTTAGCTCATCTATCTGGTCTTGCAGTTGAGCTTTTTCCGCTTGTGAGATGCTTGTGGCTGTCTCGCACCTCCGCCTTGCTTCGTTGTATGGTGTCTTTGTGTTGATGACAAACTTTAACACGTCTCTGTGTCGTTGCAGGTACGGACAGCCTAAGTATCTTGCTCCATGCTTGCCCAGGCAGTTGGCGCACTTTCTTTTGTAGTTTGATGCTCGGAAGTCCGTGTCCAGCTTGGCCAGCGGACACTCCTTGAAGGCGTGGTGATCGGTATAGTACAGGCAGATTTCCGTCCTGCTGTGACACGCTGCTCTGCTGTGGCCGGCCCTCTGTCATCTGGAACATTGGTTGACTCTTGGGATGAATCTCTCTGGTTGTTGTATTTTTGTGTTCATTGATACTGTGGTCGGTATCTCGCTGCCCTCTGTCGTCACCATCGCCAATGTTGTGGGAATCTTGGAGTAGGTGAGGAGACGCTCCGCCTTCAAGAATCGAATGTAGAGGTTCTCTTCTCGAAGCTTCTTCGGGATGTCTTCGTCTATTGCTCCACTTGCTTGTCGGTGAGTCGGTATTTCCGACTCTGGTGTCTTTCTCCTCCCTCTGCTTCTCAGTAGGTTTGTCTCTTGTTTGTGGTGGGTTGTCGTCGTCCTTCCTCGTGGTAGCTTCATTAGTAAATAACGCGAGTTTAAAAAGTATAAGACCTTTAATATAATATCGAAGGGAGATAGACAAATACTTTATAAAATTCTCAAATGTATAATGCCTTCATTTTTACAAAAACTTTAAAGATAACCTACAATTTTACTCCGTTGTTTCCAATGCGTATAAATGTCGTTAATTTCTATGTAAATTATATCATAATATAAGAAAAATACTCAGTTATTTAAATCAAATATTACATGTAAGCTAATTTTAATAATGTCCCTTGAAATAACTAATAATAATATATTTTATTACTAGTAAATCAATAATATTTTATGTTTGTCTTTTCTTCTGTTCTGGCGTTCATTTTACCGCTGAGTAATTTCTTCTTCTGTCTTTGCTGAGTGAATTTATCTAGTAATTGTATCTCCTAAAATTGTTTTACTAAAATTACCATGACTAGTGATATTATTATTTTATTAAATGTCTGTGGTATACGTAGACAACACATAATCCCACTCACACATAAACACAAACCAGACTTTATACTACTACAAGAAACAAACATATATTCAGAAACATTCGCATAACAAATCACCATACAGCTACATCTCAGACACTCATGCTTTAGTTTAGGCATACACAAAATCGGGTCCGGTACAGCCATACTGCAGACATCAGACAGGTGGGATATTATTAGAACACGCACTGATGACCAGGGACGAATTTGCATGATACAGGTAGAGAATACTATACACGCATACACCATAGTTAACATACTTGCACCACCAAATTACAATCATCAACCAATTTGTTACCAACATTAGACACATTGAGCCGGGAGTTCAGGGAGTAGCCAGCAGGGGCCACGGAAGTGGAAATTCAGCAACTAATTCAGGATAATTCTCGCCCGGGTGTTGTGATTATCTACACGGATGGGTCGGTGTTGAGAGGTAGGAGAAGTGCCTGGGCATTCTTAGCAAAAGCTAATGGTCGGCGTTTGGTGCAGGACAGCCCGGCGTATGATGACACAACATCTAGCTTAAGAATGGAGGTGGAGGCGGTCAGTGCAGCTTTCCGCTGGATAGAGAACACGACACATACACACATTGTGATTGTAACTGACTTAGAAAGCATTCTGAGGAGGGTGAGAACAGGCAGGCTTCGTGCAGAGTGGCTTGCTTCGCTTCGGAGGTCACGGGTAGCAAGCATCACCTGGATCTTTTCTCCGGGGCATGCCGGTGTGCTGGGGAATGAACAGGCGTACAGATTGGCTGGCCTCGGCAAAACTTGGTGGAGTATTGATGCATGACAAGACAGACGTGGTTGCGGCCTCGTGAGCAAATGGATCACCATAGTCTGGTAAGAATGAGGCAGCGAGGTGTGACGAGGGGATCTGGCCGACGATCGACGCTCAGAGGAAAGGCGAGACGGGCATATAATCAGATTGCTACTGGAACTATTAGTGTTGAAACTCTTCGCTGGCTGCTGAGGATGGGGACGGAGCGCTTATGGGAACGTCCCGAATGCTGTGATGTCGGTTCCTAAATCGATCAATCAATCAATTAGACACTCTGCTCAAACAAAACAAATAAACCAAACATAGCAATTCACAGATTACAAAGCGGTACCAGTATATATCAGTACATATATTACAAACACATGACCCTCAAATTGGAAATTCAACAACACATTACACAAACAAACAGGTTATGTACAACACATGACAGAACTCATGCTCGTATACACTAACTGTACACACTTTCAAACACAATAAACACGTTCATGCCTTCACTCACACACCCAGACAAACAATGCAGTATTCAACACAGAAACATACACCAACATACACATTTCAAAGAGATATCATCACATAAACCCACCAGAAAGACTGTACAGCCTCCTTCGTGTCGCTTGACCTGGAGACGGCCTTTGACAGAATTTCACACTCATATCTACACAAAGCACTAACACACTGTAACGTAGGACAGTACTATAGAACTATAAAAATTCTCAAAGTAAGGTACTGGTGTGTCATTCACTCACTGCTAGTTTCAGGATCACAAGATCTGTAATAAATGAGGGTCCACTATCACCAATCATATATGTACTCACACTAGAACCACTACTAGAAGCAATCAAAAAGGACACCAACATTAAAGGAACATTCATACATGAATCTGGAGAGCGGAAACTAATTGCTTATGCAGATGACACCGCTTTCCCCCCTAGAACATATACATCCATAGTAAATATACTCCACAACTTCAGTGAGTTTGGTGAAGGAATTTGGACCAAAATACACACACAGAAATTTAAAATAATGGGTCTGGAAAAGTGGAAGAATAAAGCGGATTTCCCCCTGGATCTAACATTCACAGACAACATACAAATATATGGGATAATATTTAGAAAAACACACACAGCTAGAAAAACACACACAAAAACATGACATTGAATGACTAAATAAATTATATACATTATATCAGCTACAAATACAAGATATCAACAAATTTCGGGAGAAGTGCAGTTGTAAACAGTTTTATCATACCTATGATAATATATTTAGGTACAGTGTTAGATCGCCCAAACCAAACAATCACAGACATAAGCAAATACATCAGACATTTCACCTTCAGCAATATAATTCACAGTATACAACCCAAAACACTAATACAGGATACGAAACAAGGATGACTGGCACTACAAGAGTTATACACAAAAATACATCCACTAAGAATCAACCATATAGGGCACATCATCAATAATTAATGTGTAGGTAATTACACCACGCATGAATATAATATTGTCATATGTGTATATGAATGTATATGTTGTATTCGCAACATGTAAAAAAAAAAAAAACAACGCACTGTGAAAATATACACCGTTTTGAACGTAAACAAAATATACTGTTTTGTAAATAAACCCACTTTAAAAGGAACACATCCAATTGTAATAGTGGGAATGGACATAGCAACATAACACTTATTTCAAGGGACACGCGGTCAGCATGGCTGAATGGATAAGAACACGTGTTGTTAAACATCCGGTGCGCTGATGTCGAGATTAAATCTTCAACTCTTAAACAGGACAGTTGGACTAAAATGTTGACCTCTCGTCTTTGACTTGGGGACATAAATTACAAGTACCTTTGAAGTCGGAGTGGGTTCGCCTGATGACGAGGGACACTGCTAATAGGGAAGCTAATTCACATGCAAAATTAAGACCATCACTACTATAAATAGTGTGTATGGACTACGCTTGAGTTCAAAGCGAGCGAGCGCAAAAACAAAAAATAAATTAAAAATTTTTTTTTACATCAGTTCCAAATAAAAACGCACAGTATGTCATTGCAAATTTAGTTAAAAAATAATTCCAATTCTAATTTTCAAGACAGAAATTCCAAATTCGGTCTCGTCTAACCTGCTTCGTCAGCGTCGGTTATTGTTGAGAGCCGTGAATTTTGTGGGTTTATTCACCCTAATTCTTGTCTTGTGAGTCCTATCTCGGACTGGGTATGTAGCTTTTGTGTCTGTGACGTCAGCTGGGGGATCGGTCGGCAGCTGTCCTTTGTGCATGTTTTCTCTTGTGGTTTTCTTTGTAGGTGCAGGCTCCTGGCTTAACTGGTTGCAGTCCTTAAAAGGAATTTTTATTTGGTATTTTTGTCTTTTCCATTGTGAAGTAACTGTAGAAGCTTTCCTTTGTGCTCGTCTGTTCTTGTGGTTTTCTTTGTTGGTGCAGGCTCCTGTCTCGTCTGGCTTGACTGGCTGCAGTCCTTATAAGGAATTTTTATTAGGTCTTTTAGTCTCCTTCGTTGTGTATTTTCTGTAGGAGCTTTTCGACGTTTCTATTTTCCTTTTTGTACTTTTTTTTCATCTTCGAGTTTTAGATTTGGCCATTCGATTTTTTCCTCCACGGTCAGCCATGGTTTTCCCTCTCCGTCTTCTATGTAGTACGAGTAGTTGGTATCCTGTTCCAAGATTACATTTGGGTAATCTACCGGTCTCCTGAGTTTTTTTGGTTTCTTCTTTTCTCTTTCAATCCAGCACCTTTTGAATTCCTTGTATCTGAGTTTCTCCTTCCTTGCCGACACTCGTAGATCCTCCAATGTAAGCCTCCGGGGCCACTCCTTGTCGTCCTCAGGGTGCTCGTCTTGGTTTACTTCAGATGTCTGGCGGGATAGTGTCGTGGCTGGGTTGCTGGCTTTGTCTAGCGGTTCCGGCTCGTCCTCTTGTTGGATGTCATCTTGCGGTTTCTCTATGTGCTTTTCTGTTTCTTGTGCTGATTTGTTTTGGGTTGGCTCCCTTTCGATTGTTAGAATTTCTCTTACCGCTTTGATGTCTTGCAGAATCTCTTCATGTATCTTTATCATCTGCCTCATATTCTCCACCTCTTATTTGATGTCCCGCTGGATCTCCTTTATTTCGGCAAGAAGTTTCCCATTGTCGCTGGTTGGTGCCGATGTTTGCAGTAGCTTGACTTGCTTGATTAGCTCCTCAATCTGGCTTTGCAGTTGCCCTTTCTCGGCTTGTGAGATTAATGTTGCTGTCTCGCACCTCAGAATTGCTTCGTTGTATGGTGTCTTTGTGGTGATGGCGATCTTTAAGACGTCTCTGTGTCTTTGGAGGTACGGACAGCCCAGGTATCTTGCTCAATGTTTGCCCAGGCAGTTGGCGCACTTTCTTTTGTTGTTGGCTGCTCGGAAGTCCGTGTCCAGCTTAGCCAGCAGGCACTCATTGAAGGCGTGATGATCGGCGCACTATCGGCAGATTTCTGTCTTACTGCGACACGTAGCTCTGCTGTGGCCGGCCCTCTGACATCTGGGACATTGAGTGATTCTTGGTATGAATCTCTCTGGTTGCTGTATTCTCTTGTTGAATGATACTGTGATCGGCATTTCGCTGCCCTCCGATGTCACCACTGCCAAGGTTGTAGGTGTCTTGGAGTAGGTGAGGAGCCGCTCCGCCTTCAAGAATCGGATGTGTAGATTCTCTTCTCGTAGCTGCTTCAGGATTTCTTCATCTGTCAGCTCCACTGGAATCCGCTTGACAACCCATCGGATTGTTTTCGAGTCGGTGTTTCCGACTCTGGTGTCTTTCTCCTCCTCCTTCTCTGCTGTCTTGGTTCTTGACTGTGTTGGGCTGTCTATCTTCTCCCTCAGTGATGGCTGTAGTATCAGGCTCTTTGATGCAGCTAGCCGGTAGGCTCTCCACGTTCTTCTTCTTGTTGTCGACTCCCACGCTGTACATCTTGGTCGCCGCGTGTTTTTGTTGTTGGACTTCCCACGTGACATTTTCTCGGAGTATCAGGCTTCTTGACAGAATAATGCGACTTGACTTGTTAGCGCTCGCAGTGCGAATGAACACAAAAGCGACGACGACGACACGATTATGATTGGATCTTAAAATAAATGGGCGAAAGTTTTCTACGTTGTGAAGAGAAACCATAGTAAGAATGTCAGGTCGACCATTGGGGGAAGTCGTTAACATCGTGCACGGAGCTTGCAGTATTGATACATTGTATATATTGCATTAACAAGTACACTATATTCAATTTTAGCAGTAAAAGTATTTATACTTTTGGATATTAAATTATCGTCAGTGTCATTAAATTAAACATTTTACAACTGATGTAACTAATAGCTTCTTTAGAAAAAAAGTTGGCGAGTTATGTCCCTTGCATACAATAAAATGAATATTATGTCCCCGTGAAAAGGAGGTATTTGTCGGCAATTTGTTTCTCAAGTTATCTTTACTGCCTATAGTTAATGAGCCAACCATACCATAGTGTACGTCAATGAAATAAGACATGGCAGTAATTTAAGAGGACTTGCATTATGGCACTTATGTCGATTTAAGGGCTTCAACCTCTACACCGGACAGTTGCACTAAAATGTTGACCTCTCGTCCTTGACTTGGGGACGTAAATTACACGTACCCCTGAAGTCGGAGTGGGTTTGCCTGACGGCGAAGGACACTGGTAATAAGGAAAGCTATTCCAAACGCAAAATTCTGTCCATCACTACTGGAAGTATTGTGTATGGACTTTACGCTTGTGTTCAAAAGAAAGCGAGAGGAAAAAAATATTTTCAAGAGACATTACTTTGAGTAAGATAAATGTACTATTTGATTCAAATAACTGTAGTTTTGTCTTTAATTTGTGTAAAGTTTTCTATAGAAATTAACAACGGTAAAATGCAGCATAAAAGATTCGATAATAATTTAAATATCTTTTAAGATTATGTAAAAGTAATGGTTTTATCTTACATGTGGGAATGTTAAAAGACATCTTTCTATTTCTCCTTGATATTACGTTAAATATCCTTTTAATGGCATCGCTAAGCTATTAATATTTAAAAGTCTCATTATTTTTTGACTAGCATATGAACTATGCCACAAATGTCATATTATCATAAATGTATATGTATGTATTTGTTTCATGTGGTATAACACTTTACGCTAACAAACGGCAACGCTCTGTGATATACACAAACAAGAAACACGCATCACCTTGCAAATATACGTACATTGCTTTGTATAAAATAAAGGTTTATAAATAAAACAATTCTCGGTCTTTTGGCTAAGATTACCTTCCTTTACCCCATTAGACAAGTGTACTTTCCGATTAAATTTCCCCTCTGTGGTCACGAGTGCTCACTACAAACTGGATTAAAGATTTTCTCGGTTACTGATTATTCAAACACATCAGTGATATTAATCTTGTGGCGGTAATTTTGATTGTTTTCACCATGTTTAGATCTGGATTAAAGATTTTCTCCGTCAAGAACAAAACAAAACATAATGTAAAAGGCGACAACCACCCTCAAATTAATACCCTTTGTGAGTACAAGCTTCTCCTGATAAAGGAGAACCGCTTTTGGACAACATTCACCTTCAAATAAGAGCAGAAATCTCATGTGCACTGTCACAACCAGCCCGCTCGGTGTCGAAGGGTTCAAGGACGCAGTTCGTAATCCCGCAAACCCACGTTCAACATACAGCTACGGGCGATTTGGCAGCAGACCGCCTCGCGTTGCTTCTTTTTGCCAAAATGTTGTGGGTGCCGGTCGTTCAGAAATCAATAGCAAACTACTAAACGTAAACATGCCAAGAGTTCACAACAGCACAAATTAAAATATGCTGGTGTTGACTGCCACGTCCTGTAAAGGATATGCAACTGACTAACTGTCACAACCACGGTTCATGTACTCTCGATACCGAGTTGACAAACTCTTTTCATCATCATCATCAAGTGCCGTGCCGGCTGGCGTAGGCGTTCATGGCTCTCCATAGATCTCGGTCTTTGGTTTTCTGGATCAACTCTGCTGCTGATATTCCACCATGCCACCTTCTCAATCCATCCAGCATCACTTCTCTTGGTCTACCTCTGCCTCTCTTCCCCTCGATCTTTCCAGTTGTTACGATGTTCTCCAATGCCTCTCTTCTCATCACATGACCGAGGAAAGCTGTTTGTCTCTGTCTTATTGTTGTATATAATGTTCTAGTTTCATTAGCCTGTTTCAGGCAGTCGTCGTTAGTTACTCTGGCAGTCCAAGGAATTCGCAACATTCGTCTCAGGAACCACATCTCTGTTGCTTCTAATTTCTTCTTAATTTGTTCATTTACATTCCAAGATTCACTGCCATACAGCAAAACTGGTTCTACATAGCATTTCAGCACTCTCTTTCTTACATTCAGTGATAGTGACTTATTGCATAAGATACTCTTCATTTTCTGAAATGCGGCTTTTGCCTGCCCTATTCTGCTCCTAATCTCTGTTGTACATCTTCCATCTGATGTTATAAATGCCCCTAAGTATCTAAAATTATCAACTTGGTTAAGGATTTTCCCTTCTATTTCTATGTCACATTTTGGTGTCACCATTTTCTTTGATATTACCATTGTTACTGTTTTCTTGATATTCAAGGAGAGTCCTTTCCTTGCACTCTCTGTTACTACTACGTCTAATAATTGTTGTAGGTCTGTTGAATTATCCGCCACCAATACTGTGTCATCTGCATAGCGTATATTATTTATATTATAACATCCAACTAGTATTCCTGGCATCTCTTTGATCTCTCTCATTATTACTTCGCTATACAGGTAGAAACGATCTGGTGACAAGACACACCCTTGTCGTACTCCTAGCTTTATCTGTTCGTAACTACCCTTTTTATTTCCCATTTTAATTGCTGCTACTTGGTTCCAGTAAATATTCTTTATTATTCTTAAATCTTTTCCATCAGTGTTGATATCTTCCAACATTTTAATCAGTTCATCATGTTTTACTTTATCAAATGCCTTAGTATAATCTATGAAGCACAAATATATGTCTCTCTGTTTCTCTATTGACCTTTCTATTAGTGTCCGTAATGTATAAAGTGCATTGTTTGTGCCCTTTCCTTCCACAAATCCATTCTGTTCTTCACTAATTTCCATTTTTATTTTATTTTTGGTTCTTCTCATTATGATTCTGAGTAGAAGCTTAGTGATATGGTTTATAAGGTTAATTGTACACATTATGAATTCGCATTGTTGGAAGCATATTTTCTGAAGTGTCAATTTACTCTATTAAAACACCGGATTATTCACTAATTTTCAACTAAATTTTCGAGAACATACTGTGCGTTTTGATTTCGAATTGATATTCTAAAAGATATTGTGAGTTTTTCTTTGGAATTATTATTACTGAAAACAACAAATTATTGAAATGGATTCAAATATCACTACATTTGTTAGTCGCGCGTCCTGGGCAACAGGTCCCCTCGTGGTCCTGGCTAAAGTCAGTAGGATCGCTGATTCCTCCGAAGTCGGAGAGTATCTGCCTACACGGCGAGGAACCACCAGTCTGCACACCAGTAAGCCAGACATGGCACAACGGATACTCACGCAATCTTCAGTCCGGTATGATATCATACTGATGTTGGACAACAGGATGTCTTCATCCAACATACAGCACTTTACGCTGATTTCACACCCAACAAACGCAAGCAAGCAGCAAGCAAGCACTACATTTATGATTCCAAGGGAGCACTACCAATTTTAGCAACTTCACCAGCCTGGTACTGTAGTTTGCTCTATTACTGAACCTGGGGCTGCGGCGAAATCGACACCAGCTATCTCATCATCATGTTCCTCTTGTACCTTGCGGTGTCGAGGTGAAGTATAAACTTCGTGAGAGTGCCCGGTTATGGGCTTCGTATATCGACATTCTCATGGATTCTGTTATTCCCTCCGTCCAACCTTTACGTGGTCGGCCTCTTCCTCCATTTCGATCTGGTCTGTACATCATTGCTTGTTGTGGCATGCTGTTGACTGGTAGCCTACTTGCATGGCCAAACCATTTGACCTGCTGCTTTCTAATAAAATCTAGAGCAGCTTTAACCCCCACTTTAGTCCTGATTTCTTCATTTCTGATCTTATCTCTTCTTGATACGTTGAGTATTCTTCTCAGGAACCTCATTTCTGTTGTTGTGATTTTTCTTTTCTCTTTTTCTGTCATTGTCCAGGTTATGGCATTGGTAGCACAGAGTTGGTAGGAAGATTGTGTTGTAAAGTGCTTTCTTAGTAGTTATTGATACATGTTTGTTCTTTAGTATTGGTGCCATTTGTCCAATGAGTTGATTTGCCTTATTGCACCTATTTTCGATCTCGTCTTCTGATCTGCCATTTGATGATATTATACTTCCTAGGTACTTGAAGCTCTTTACTTGTTTCAAGGGATGTTCGTTTAGGTGAATTGTTGCTGTTTGTTCTTCTTTAGTTATAGTCATTACCTCTGTTTTGCTTGTGCTAATTTTCATGTTATGTTCCCTACACATTTCGTTTAGACTATTCATGTGGTCTTGTAATTCAGCTTCTGATTTTGCTATTAGTGCTTGGTCGTCCGCAACCAGGAGTTCTCTAATGGTTAGATTTGCAGATGGTTCTTCTTCTGTGTTCTCGTCATGCGGTATTCTTGCTGTCTCTGCTTGGCTGGTTTCTTTACATATGTTGTCTATATATGTTATGAACAAGAGAGGGGACAGGACACAACCTTGTCGTACTCCAGATCTTATGGTGAAGGGTTCTGAGTGTTCTCCAGTTGCTCTCACTATGCATTCACTGTTGTTGTATAAACGTCTACATAGGTTTGTTAGATGTGTACTCACTCCATATTGTTTAAGGATTTCCCACAGCTTGTTTCTATCTACCCTATCAAATGCCTTTTCTTGGTCGACAAAGGCTAAGTAGAGTGTTTCATTGAATTCAATTGATTTTTCTATAAGTTGTCTAAGAGCACAAATGGCGTCTGTGCAGCCTTTGTTTTTTCCTAAATCCAAGCTGCGTTTCGCTTAGCTGGGGTTCTAAAGTAGTTCGTAATCTTATTTGAAGAATTTTGCAAAATATTTTCCCAGTATGACTCAACAGTGAAATGCCTCTGTATTGTGTGCAATCTCTTTTGCTGCCTTTGTTTTTCCAAATTGGGATAATTATGGCGTTTCCCCAGTCTCGTGGTGTCTGTTGTTCTACCCAAACATGGTTGAATAGTCTATGTAGCCAAGCTGTTCCTACTTCCCTTGCTGCTTTAATTAGTTCATTTGGTATTTCATCCTGTCCTGGTGATTTGTTTAATGGGGCTAATCTGATGGCTTCTATAATTTCTTCTTTTAGTATGTCTGGTTCTAGTTCCTCGGTGACATCTGTGTAGGTCTCTTGAATTCCTGTGACATCTGATGGGATGTTGAGAAGTTGTTCGAAATACTGCTTCCATCTTATTAGGATCTGTTTTTGTTCACTTATTGGTTCTCCATTTTCGCTGTTAATTATTTCAGTTGGGTCAAAGGGTTCTCCTCTGGTTCGCATTGCACTTATCTTTTTGTAGAAGTTTCTGGTTGCCTCCTTGTAGTTTTTATTTAGGGTTTCTCCATACTCTTCCCAGTCTTTTTGTTTTTCCCCTCTTTACTATTCTACTCACATGTCTTCTCGCTATTCTGTATTCTCTGTAATCACATTCCTGTTTGCTCTTCAACCACTTTTTATATTTTTCCTTTTTTTCTTTTACCGCTTTCTTTACTTCTGCGTTCCACCAACTTGTTATTTTCTTTATCCGTGTTTTGCGTTTTTTCGTGGTTCCGCATGTTATTTTTGCAGTATTTAAAATGCTTGATTTGAACATCTCCCATTCTTCTTCCACTGTTTTTCTTTCCGTAGGTAATTTTACAAAGAGTTCAGTTAGTTCTTTCTCATAATTTTCCCTTACTGCCTCGTCTTTAAGGTTTTTTAAGTTTACTGATTCGCATGGCATGTATTTTCCTGCTCTTTGTTTCTTCTTCTAATGGTTCTTATTGTGGCAACGACTGCTTTATGATCTGTGTTTATACTGAAATTGGGCACTCCTCTTGCATCTAATATATTTCTCTTTCTGTTATTTCTTGTTAATATAAAATCAATTTGGCTTTTAGTATCTAGATTGTTCCATTTATACCAGGTGTATACTTGCGAATCTTTGTGTTTATAGAATGTGTTTGTTATATAGAGGTCGTGTTGGCTGCAAAGCTCTATCAGTCTACTTCCGTTATCATTCCTTTCATTATGCTGATCTCCAAATGCTCCTAGATGTTTTTCTATGCCCACTCTGTTATGTCCTAGTCTTGCATTGAAGTCTCCCATAACTATGATGTTGTCCTGCTTATCTATTTTATTTAGTACGTCATGTATGTCTTCGTAGAAGTCCTCGCATTCTTGTTCATTATTGTTTGCATTACATGGTGCGTATATTCGTACATATGTTGTAATTGTTTGTTCTTTTATTCTCACTGTTATGATTCTTTCTGATATATATTTTATTTCTAGTATTCCTCTTGCTAGCCGTGGTTCGATGACTATTCCCACACCGTGTCTTGCCCTTTCTTGTTGTTCTACTCTAGAGTATACTTCTTAGTTTTTCTACGAGCAGTATGAAGATCCCCTGCCGGCTTGCTAGGCCAGTCGCAGGTTTAGGACACTAATCTGACCACAGCCTGCCGGGCGTTAGCCCATGACCTCGCGGTCATGGTTGCCCGGTCTGCACCACGTGGAGGTGAGGGTTGACTTGTGTAGTCTGCGGGTCATCGGCAGGCTACTAATTTTCGCTCTTCACCCCTCCTGTGAGAGGCTAGCCGATCCTAACCCTGCTGTTATTGTTAAAATTCGGTGAAACTGCGCTAAAGCTGTGACAATGTAAACAATATAAAATGACACAAAGTACTGCAGCTTTACATAACAGAACTAGGACACATACAGGACGAAAAGAACACAAAGATGAAAAAAAAAGAAAGCAATGACGAGAAAATGAAAATTGGAAAAAATGTTCATACTTACCTCAGAATTCCGAGCTGTGTATAACCCCGAATATGACAGATGTCTTCTTTTTATACCCAACCGAGGGAGGGGATGTAGGATTATGAAGGGGTGGTGGGTTTAACGGTTCAGTGAGCACATTGAAAGAAGGGGGGAGGCAGGAAGGTAGGACGGCAACCTGTGATAGTAGTCTGAATGGTATCTGAGCAATCCCAGTGGATGTACTAACAAAGCATGAGTGGGTGCCAGTGAATGGGTTGGCCCTGGTGGACGAATATTGAAGAGCAGTGGAGTGTGCACCCAAGATTGATGGTGATACTAACCAAAATCACATTATGCACTCCTTTATGTTATTGTGAGGCTAGTCCTAAAGTCTGGGTGGAATGATATGCGTGAGCGCACATACATACATCTACACCGCTCAACAGACATTCATACAATAGTGTACATGGACATGTGCAACGTATATATGAGAAGAGAGAGAAGGAGAGAGAGAGAGAGAGAGAGAGAGAGAGAGAGAGAGAGAGAGATGTTGGTATAGTTACTGCTATATGCCACGTGAGGTGTGCGGACACATGATATGGCAATTTTTGAGAGAGAGAGAGAGAGAGAGAGAGAGAGAGAGTGTGTGTGTGTGTGTGTGTTGTGCCATATAGGGTATGCGGATTAGGTAGATACGAGGCTTCACTCATACTGTTCCCTATGAAATAGAGTCAGTAAGGTTGATTGTTATACCACGTATTTTATGATCACATCACCCAATGCTTGTGTTATTTTGGGGTTGTATAAGATCCACCACCGGTAATACACATGATGTTGGTAGGCACAAAGAAGCAAGATTATTATGAGAGAGAGAGAGAGAGAGAGAGAGAGAGAGAGAGAGAGAGAGAGAGAGAGGGGGGGGGGGGGTTGGTATAGATTTATTGTTAGTGCCTCAACTGGTCCAGGAGGTGTGCCTTCTGGGGGAATCATCAACCTGTACAGGTTCGAGGTTCCCACTAGGTGGTACTTTCACCTGTCAACAGAAGGGCAGAAAGCCGTGTATGACAAGTTACACGGAAAATGTTCCCTTTACCAAGCCTAGGCATAGACATATCACTAAGAGCATCTAGAGAAAAGAAGAGACAGGCTGACCATTCACTGATTGCCTGTCGCGATTACTCCTGAAGGAATTAAAAATACTGTTGCACGGTGTTACAGGGGGTGACAAGGCTGAGATCTTCAAGCTGAACAATAGGGTTGGCAATTGGGGTCACTCTGCAACCCAAAAAAAGGAAGCGCCCCATTACATACGAATCTACACACCTGGGGTTACTAACAATAATCACAGAGAATTGACTATGATGTCAGGGAGAAGGGCGGCAATTTCCCTACGTGTGGTCAGACTAACAACTGGGCACATACATATCCTAGCAGACGACCAACGATAACACCAACAGCAGCAATTGCTGTACACAGTCAAGACAATTTCCCGCCTCTAGTGCGAGAAACTCCTCCACAGAAACGAACAGAACTGACACAAACTGTCAATAGTCAAATCAACACACTAGAAGACGGGAACACACACGAAAACAACACATAAGAAAACAATCCCAAAAAATTGAAGACTGGCGGTTTTGACATCGTCAGCAATCCACACACAAAAACAAGAGAGAGAGAGAGAGAGAGAGAGAGAGAGAGAGAGAGAGAGAGAGAGAGAAAGGACAGACAGAAGACTAATGCAGTCACTAGACAGTTTAGACCTGCGGTTCTCAACCGGTGGTGAATTAGATTAAGATTATTTCAAGATCGCATTAATGCAAGAACCGATTACTTTATATCCTTTTTACTTACATACTTTATGGTGCTGTACTTCTCGCCCTTCTGAAATTCATTTTATAACGTAAACATCGTGCACGGAGCTTGCAGTATTGAAACATTGTATATATTGCATTACCAAGTACATTATATTCAATTTTAGCAGTAGCAGTATTTATACTTTTGGATATTAAATTATCGTGTTAACTGTGAGTAGGCAGTGTCATTAAATTAAACATTTAACAACTGATGTAACTAATTGCTTCTTTAGAAAAAAAGTTGGCGAGTTATGTCCCTTGCATACAATAAAATGAATATTATGTTCCCGTGAAAAGGAGGTATTTGTCGGCAATTTGTTTCTCAAGTTATCTTTACTGCCTATTGTGAATGAGCCAACCATACCATAGTGTCAGTCAATGAAATAAGACATGGCTGTAATTTAAGAGGACTTGCATTATGGCACTGATGTCGAGGTAAGGGCTTCAACCTCTACACCGGACAGTTGCACTAAAATGTTGACCTCTCGTCCTTGACTTGGGGACGTAAATTACAAGTACCCCTGAAGTCGGAGTGGGTTTGCCTGACGGCGAAGGACACTGGTAATAAGGAAAGCTATTCCAAACGCAAAATTCTGTCCATCACTACTGGAAGTATTGTGTATGGACTTTACGCTTGTGTTCAAAAGAAAGCGAGAGGAAAAAATATTTTCAAGAGACATTACTTTGAGTAAGATAAATGTACTATTTGATTCAAATAACTGTAGTTTTGTCTTTAATTTGTGTAAAGTTTTCTATAGAAATTAACAACGGTAAAATGCAGCATAAAAGATTCGATAATAATTTAAATATCTTTTAAGATTATGTAAAAGTAATGGCTTTATCTTACATGTGGGAAATGTTAAAAGACATCTTTCTATTTCTCCTTGATATTACATTAAATATCCTTTTAATGGCATCGCTAAGCTATTAATCTTTAACGTCTCATTATTTTTTGACTGGCATATGAACTATGCCATAAATGTCATATTATCATAAATGTATATGTATGTATTTGTTTCATGTGGTATAACACTTAACGCTAACAAACGGCAACGCTTTGTGATATACACAAACAAGAAACACGCGTCACTTAGGAAATATACGTACATTGCTTTGTATAAAATAAAGGTTTGAAAATAAAACAATTCTCGGTCTTTTGGCTAAGATTACCGTCCTTTACCCCATTAGACAAGTGTACTTTCCGATTAAATTTCCCCTCTGTGGTCACGAGTGCTCACTAAAAAACTGGATTAAAGATTTTCTCGGTTACAGATTATTCAAACACATCAGTGATATTAATTTTGTGGCGGTAATTTTGATTGTTTTCACCATGTGTAGATCTGGATTACAGATTTTCTCCGTCAAGAAAAAAAACAGAACAAAATGTAAAAGGCCACAACCACCCTCAAATTAATACCTTGTGTGAGTACAAGCTTGTCCTGATAAAGGAGAACCGCTTTTGGGCAACAATCACTTTCAAATAAGAGCGCAAATGCCATGTGCACTGTCACAACCAGCCCGCTCGGTGGCGAAGGGATCACGGACGATGTTCGTAATCCCGCAAACCCGCGTTCGACATACAGATGCGGGCGATTTTGCAGCAGACCGCCTTGCGTTTCTTCTTTTTGCCAAAATGTTATGGGTGCCGGTCGTTCAGAAACCAATGGCAAACTACTAAACGTAAACATGCCAAGAGTTCACAACAGCACAAATTAAAATATGCTGGTGTTGACTGCGACGTCCTGTAAAGGATATGCAACTGACTAACTGTCACAACCACGGTTCATATACTCTCGATACAGAGTTGACAAACTCTTTGACACATTGTGAATTCGCATTGTTGGAAGCATATTTTCTGACGTGTCAATTTACGCTATTTAAACACCGGATTATTCACTAATTTTCAACTAAATTTTCGAGGTCATACTGTGCGTTTTGATTTCGAATTGATATTCTAAAAGAGATTGTGAGTTTTTCTTTGGAATTGTTATTACCGAAAACAACAAATTATTGAAATGGATTCAAATATCACTACATTTGTTAGTCGCGCGTCCTGGGCAACAGGTCCCTTCGGGGTCCTGGCTAAAGTCAGTAGGATCGCTGATTCCTCCGAAGTCGGAGAGTATCTGCCTACACAGCGAGGAACCACCAGTCTGCACACCAGTAAGCCAGACATGGGACAACGGATACTCACACAATCTTCAGTCCGGTATGACATCATACTGATGTTGGACAACAGGATGTCTTCATCCAACATACAGGACTTCACGCTGACTTCACACCCAACAAACGCAAGCAAGGCAGCAAGCAAGCACTACATTTATGGTTCCAAGGGAGCACTACCAATTTTAGCAACTTCACCAGCCTGGTACTGTAGTTTGCTCTATTACTGAACCTGGGGCTGCGGCGAAATCGACACCAGCTTTTATTGTTAAAATTCGGTGAAACTGCGCTAAAGCTGTGAAAATGTAAACAATATAAAATGACACAAAGTAGTGCAGCTTTACATAACAGAATTAGGACACATACAGGACGAGAAGGAGCTTTACATAACAGAACTAGGACACATACAGGACGAGAAGAAGCTTTACATAACAGGAATTAGGACACATACAGGACGAGAAGAACAAAAAGATGAAAAAAAAGAAAGCAATGACGAGAAAATGAAACTAGGAAAAAATTTTCATACTGACCTGAGAATTCCGAACTGTGTATAACCCCGAATATGACAGATGTCTTCTTTTTATACCCAACCGAGTGAGGGGATGTAGGATGATGAAGGGGTGGTGGGTTTAACGGTTCAGTGAGCACATTGAAAGAAGGGGGGAGGCAGGTAGGTAGGACGGCAACCTGTGATAGAAGTCTGAGAATGGTATCTGAGCAATTGTGACGAAACGCCTGCAGATTGTCTGATCTCTGAGTTATATCCCTTTGAAGGGATGGCGAAGGGTTAGTCTCCCTTGAATTAATAACAATAAATAGGGGGGTTTCCCCTCGGAAGTAGTGCGTGACGTCACGATTGAGGTTATTTCTAGAGAGATCTAGAATGTCCCCAGTAAGTGCGTACGTGGTCAAGATCACGCTTGACTCACAATTGCCTCATGGAACACGAGAAGGTCGAACAATCCGTGATGCAGGACTTCTCGGTGGATAATGAAATTCACTCGGGCAGTGAAGGCATTGTGACGACGCATTTAGCTGGGTGTGATCAGTCACCAGTCGGACCTCATCGTAGAACGACCACGAGAATTGAGCTGCTGAAAGTTGATGTCAGTGTGCGCGGCCAGAGCGGGACATCAGCAGTCAAGATTGTGATTGAATATCACAGGTCAGTTGAATACTTTGTCTATTGTGTAACTATTGTCCTTATACAGCGCCTACTGTCCCAAGAGAATTAAATTGCCGACCGCGATTGTCGTAGCGAAGCGGAGACATTTGCCGACGGCCGCCCGCATAGTTAATTAGCTCTTACCGATTGGCGAAGTGATGTGTTGACGGGCGGGCTCAACAGCTGAGCGTGTGTATCCAAAATGTGCTGGAACGGGTGTGCTTTCTAGGACTCGCGTACAACCATTGTTTGTAGATTGATAGAATTATAAATGGTTAGTTTACAAATGATTTGCATTGTTAGATATATATATATATATATATATATATATATATATATATATATATATATATATATATATATATATATATATATATATATATATATATATATATATAGATTATCACTGCTTTGTGCCAGAAAGATTCCGGTACTTTACCAAGTGTGTAGCAGTTACTTGTTTGGTTTAGTAATTACACATGCAAGGCAGGTTGTTTGTCAGTCATTACATAGAAATGCTAGAGGCTGTTAATAATGATAAGTTAGGTCTTGTTATTATTAGAGATGTATGATTTGCTTCGCTAGATTATGAGTGTAACTCAGAAGTTAGATCAGTGGTGGTGATATTTCTTGGAACCAAGGTGTGATTCCTGGGAAAGGTCGGCAGGTAAGTATTTGCGGTGTAATGGTACCAGTGTTATTCCTCGTAGGAAGAATGGAGTTACATTTAATGCATAACAGTTGATAGGAAGTATTTATAAGACCTATTGTCACTGTTTGTTTACATGTCCGTCCGCTAAAGTGACCGTATGTCTAGTTAACCGACTGGGAAATAGACCGGTCCGCCCGACTCGTTAGGTTGCAGGTCCGACCCCAAAGCTATCGTGCTTATCCGATGGTTGAACATACCCGACCGAGAGCGTTGCGGCGCTCGGTAATTCGAGGCCATTGCGTCTAGGTAGATCCAAGATAGGAACCGAACCGAGTCTGTCTCTATTCTTCTACTCTTCCAGAAACCTGACTCTGTTCATGGAGTACTTGAGGTACTGCCGTGAAGTAGTAGTAGTATGTAAGGGGAATGATCCCCCCCCCCCAAAAAAAAGGTGGAGCTGAGGTGTGGTAGAGGAGAGGCTGGAGGCCTTGCTACATTGGATGACGTGACCTAAGTCGTCACGGGACAAGATGCACGGGACCCAGCGTAGCTGTGGGAAAGTGTATTGGTGGATGGCCACCAAAGCTGTGCTCGACCGGCACAGAGATGACCGACCTGAATAGAAGGTCAGTTAATCAAAGGCAACTCAGGTTCTGGGACAGGGATCCCAGGATGGAGCGATGGCTGTGATATGAGTTGGTTATTTAAGTTTAACCTTCATGAATTATCCTTAGTTAATACTATAGTAATGAATTATAAGGAGTATAATTTATTATGGTCATATAGTTATTAATGTGTGTAGTTGATCAGTCCATGGGTGAAAGGATTGGTTAATTGGTGAGTATGTGTGGAAGGAGGACTTGTCCGGCTGGGCACCTCCTAGATAAAGTAATCCCTGAACGGGAAGTAGGTGTATTTGATGATTGATGATGGAAGATGAAACAGGAGTGGACTAGCATCAGGCGCAGGATGCTTTGACAGAGTCATACAGTCGACACTGGTGCTAGAGGGCTAGTGGTAGCCCAGACTGAGTGACTTGACTATGTACAGGTGTACTATTGCTTGCTCTTACATCATCATGCCTATACATTATAGTTAAGAGTAGATCTATGATGTGATGATCTCATACATATATCTTTATTGCATTATGTATGACTGAGAGGCAGGTGTAATGGTGGAGATGACAGTTAGTTCTTGTTGTAGTTGAGTACTCACACCACCCCCTCCGTGTTTCAGGATTTGTTATTGCTATACTAAAGAAGATTCAAGAGTTTAACCATGAGCTCTAGAGGACCGGCTCACTCCAGTGCCGAGCAAGATGAGTAAGGCATTACTGGGAGCGGTCATCGGAATCTGTCGAGATCAACGATTGAAATGTCTGAGTACAGAATGTCGGTAGGTCTATGCTTTGACCACCGGAGAGAGTCCGACGAGGGTCAACAGATCCTGATAGGATCCAAGACAACAACGTCTGTTGATTCTAGCCAGTGAAGCACTGGTGGAATTCGAACTCAGTGAGAACCTTGAGGATTGCAAGGTAGGAACTTTCAAAGTTGACGGAAGTAATCTCTGTTACCAGTCACCATGGACCTGTTTGTTATGCTTCCGGCCCGGCTGGGTCGACATGGGACACCTTGTATATCAGCATGCTTGAGTGGTGTGTACCTACAATGGTTTACCTTTGTGAAGACGAAACTTGGTCCAGTGACCTAAGACATTGATTTACTGATGGGTGTGAACACCGAAGTGATATGCTGGATAGGGTAGGGATCTACCCCATTCCGAGGTGTTGAACATTGACAGTGATAGTTAGGATGTGATTGATACCCTTCGATGCAGGGTAGTTACTTGTGAATTTGGGAAGATCTATTATTCCAAGAGACATGGGAATAGGTGAAGTGTTGTAGTCACCTGATAGACTTTGCAAGTGACATTGTGGTTATGTGGAATAGGTGAAGGGTGGTATTCACCTGTTAGACTTTGCCAGTGACATTGTGTTTATGTGGAATAGGTGAATGGTGATATTCACCTGTTAGACTTTGCAAGTGACATTGTGTTTATGCTGGAGCGAACGCTCATGTGATAGGTGACGTATCAGTGTGTCAGTCACTTATAAGACAGAAGAGCATCCCGGCTCTTGAACGTTATGGTACGGTGCTACCAGTACTTGTCTGCAGTTGGGAGACAGCTAGTAGACTAGAGTCGGCCCAGACTTCATCCGTAGAGTGTGACGGTAGATATAGTACGACATCAAGGGAGGACCCTTGATTACCGGTGCAGTGTCGGTCAGGACAGTGGTAATACGCTTGATCAGCCCGAGAGTTGGTTCACTGTGGGAAGATGGAACTTTGGAGAGGCATCCGACCTAGGAGTTCCTGTCCACTGGAGGTTCCTGGGTGAGTCGTGACCACGACAGGACAACCGCACGAACTATAGTCACAGCCTCTATGATGAACATGAATCATCTGTAGATTTACTCCTGTACATACTGTCTTATAGTCCGGCTTTCAGCCAACCTTCTCTTTGTTGCAGTTGACGTGGTAATGAATTAAATTTTGTTATGTTAGCTTTGACTTTGTGCGGTGGTATGACTTGTGTGTTGTCCGAGCCCCCCTGGGGTAGGAAACCCTAGGTAGGGGGAGGGGAGGTTCAGCTGTCCCGGCTTGTGTGGGGCCTTGTAGATGTGAAGTGCTAGTGAGGTGGTTGGAGCAAAGGCGGGGGATATTATCTATAGTAGCAAACCAGTCCAAGCCCCGGCGGTCTTGTTACAGATAGAGTCCCAGTGGATGTACTAACAAAGCATGAGTGGGTGCCAGTGAATGGGTTGGCCCTGGTGGACGAATACTGAAGAACAATGGAGTGTGCACCCAAGTATGATGGTGATACTAACCACAATCACATTATGCACCCCTTTATGTTATTGTGAGGCGAGTCCTAAAGTCTGGGTGGAATTATATGCGTGAGCGCACATACATACATCTACACCGCTCAACAGTCATTCATACAATAGTGTACATGGACATGTGTAATGTATATATGAGAAGAGAGGGTAGGAGAGAGAGGGCAAGAGAGAGAGAGAGAGAGAGAGAGAGAGAGAGAGAGAAGAGAGAGAGAGAGAGAGAGAGAGAGAGAGAGAGAGAGAGAGAGAGAGAGAGAGAGAGAGATGTGCCACATAGGGTATGCGGATTAGGTAAATACGAGGCTTCACTCATACTGTTCCCTATGAAATAGAGTCAGTAAGGTTGATTGTTATACCACGTATTTTATGATCACATCACCCAATGCTTGTGTTATTTGTGGTTGTATAAGATCCAACCACCGGTAATACACATGATGTTGGTAGGCACAAAGAAGCAAGATTATTATGAGAGAGAGACAATGAGAGAGAAGAGAGAGAGAGAGAGAGAGAGAGAGAGAGAGAGAGAGAGAGAGAGAGAGAGAGAGAGAGAGAGAGAGAGGGGGGGTTGGTATAGATTTATTGTTAGTGCCTTAACTGGTCCAGGAGGTGTGCCTTCTGGGGGAATCATCAACCTGCAATGGTTCGAGGTTCCCACTAGGTGGTACTTTCACCTGTCAACAGAAGGACAGAAAGCCGTGTATTATGACAAGTTACACGGAAAATGTTCTCTTTTCCAAGCCTAGGCATAGACATATCACTAAGAGCATCTAGAGAAAGGAAGAGACAGGCTGACCATTCACTGATTGCCTGTCGCGATTACTCCTGAAGGAGTTAAAAATACTGTTGCACAGTGTTACAGGGGGTGACAAGGCTGAGGTCTTCTAGCTGAAAAAAAGGGTTGGCAAGTGGGGTGCACTCTGCAACCCAAAAAATAAGCGCCCCATTACATACGAATCTACACACCTGGGGTTACTATTAATAATCACAGAGTATTGACTATGATGTCAGGGAGAAGGGCGGCAATTGCCCTACGTGTGGTCAAACTAACAACTGGGTACATACATGTCCTAGCAGACGACCACCGATAACACCAACAGCAGCAATTGCTGTACACAGTCAAGACAATTTCCCGCCTCTAGTGCGAGAAACTCCTCCACAGAAACGAACAGAACTGACACAAACTGTCAATAGTCAAATCAACACACTAGAAGACGGGAACACACACGAAAACAACACATAAGAAAACAATCGCAAAAAATTGAAGACTGGCGGTTTTGACATCGTCAGCAATCCACTCACACACACACAAAGAGAGAGAGAAAGGACAGACAGAAGACTAATGCAATCACTAGACAGTTTAGACCTGCGGTTCTCAACCGATGGTGAATTCAACCCCCCCCCCCCCCACCCCCGGCGGGGGAGGGGGGGAGATTAAGATTATTTCAAGATCGCATTAATGCAAGAACCGATTTCTTTATATCCTTGTTAATTACATACTTTACGGTGCTGTACTTCTCACCCTTCTGAAATTCATTTTATAACGTAAATAGACCTGCAAATCACTTTTTATATAGACGTCTAGACTTGTTCTACTGTAGTATGTGTTATTAAAGCTTCCTTTTTTACGTATACTGTGAAGGGGCTGGGGACTGGGGGAATTTATAGGGGGGAAATACGAAGGGGAGGGGGTGTGATATTCTTAACAAATGGTGAAAGGGGTGCATTAGGCCAAAAACGTTTGAGAACCATTGATTTAGACACTGTCAACTAGAACCATACCGAAAATAAAAAGAAGGTAAAAACCAAAGAAATTACCGAACATCACAAGACAAGGGAAAATGAACAAGCAGAACAAGAAGAAAAACAAGTACTAGACGAATAGGACATATACAGCATACCAGACACCCTCTTCGTAGACACCGACACAATTGAAGAGAACGAAGATCAAGAAGATCCACTTGCATAAACATCTGTAATTGCGAAACTTGCTAGCCTTGACGTGACCTTCGTGGGAAAACAACTTGCTGTGCGAATTGACCTAGTAATTATAACTCATTTATTTGTTTTACTCAAATTACTATGACTAGTGATATAATAATTGTTACTTTAAATATGTGTGGTATACGTACAAACTTCCATTCCCACTCGACGCGCTATTGTGAGCAAGTCTCCTGATCAGCTAACGCAGAGGATGCCTCGCGTTAAACGTGCCGCGCAGAGACACGCGCTATATACAGCCGGGAAGAAGATGGTAGAGGCGAGGAAGACAGCTACGACTACTGACGCTGTATCTACGAGCAGCAGTCCGGCTCCTACACCAGCTGAAGCCATCCCAGTTGTTGAAGAAACCACATCTCAAGCCAGCAGTAGCCGGGAAGTTACAACTAGTTCCAAGACGATGCAGCCCAATCTTCCAGTGACCTCCACACAGGAGGAAACAACATCTGAGGACTTCACCGGCAGAATACTGCTCAAACAGACAAGCGTGGGTGAAGCTAAACTGTCGGCGCTACCAACAGACAAGTTAATCAGTCTGTTGGAAAACGATCTGGGAAGACACTGCATCAACCAGCTGCGCAAGACACAGGAGGGAGTAGTGGTATCCCTCAACAACAACCCAAAGACCACAGCACTTATGAAGAAGATAACACAAGAAGAGAAAGCCTACATCAAGCTCCACCACGGCATCTTAGTGGAAGCCAGCCGACACAACATGATGAAACGATGGGTCATCAAACGAGTCAAGACCCATCTCACCAACGACCAGATCAGGGAGCTGCTGATAAAGGAAAACCACAAACTAAAGATCACCAGTGCCGAGAGGATCGTCGGAAAGAATAACATCCCCTCCACTGTCGTCGTTGTAACATCAGAGGACCGAGTGATTCCTCAATACATCAGATGGGACAAGAGAGACCAAATACCAGAACACTACATACCGAGAGTGCTGCAGTGCTCCAAGTGCCAGAAGTTTTGGCACACCCGTGCCACATGTAAGAGTGAGGTGGAAGTATGCAGATATTGCTCTGGACCTCATCCATACAGCCAATGTCAGCATGCAAAGATCGACAAGGACTTCAGGAGGCCTAACACTAACAGAAAGTGCGCCAACTGCCTCGGCAACCACGGCGCCAGGTACCTCGGCTGCCCCTGCCACCAAGACAGCAAGGAAGACATGAAGATCGCCATCAAGACTAACCTGCCCTATAAAGAAGCTAGGAGGCAGTACGAGGCCACCAATCGACTCACAAAAAGCGACAAAGCGCAACTTGAAGGCCAACTGAAGGACCTGCGATCAAAGCTCAACAGCATGGAGGAAGAAAAAGACAAGAAACAAGAGACTCAGATCGCAGCCGCTCAGCGCATCCTGGACGAAACTAAGCAAATCCAGCAGAGGATTGAGCAGGATGTCGATTCGAATGGCTGCCATAAAAGTCGACAATGCTAAAATTCTGTTAAAGATCCAAATGGAAACATTCAAGGCAGAAGCGGCGCTAAAGCAAGTTAATGGAGAAAGAAAAATGGTTGAGGAGCTGACTACAAAATGGAGACTAGAAGACAAGGAGGAAGAGGAACCATCAGAAGAGGAAACGGCGAGTGAACTGGATGAGGACGGCAACTCAGGTCAAGAACAAATTAGTCCGGCGATGTCAAATAGCCCCACACCTAGAGCGAGCTATCAAGAAGAAACGACAAACCAAAGACAAACAAGAAGAGTTGCCGAAGTTCCAAGACGTGGAAGGAATAGAAACAACAGATGGAACGACGAATGATAAAGCTCCCTGAAGGCAAAAGCACCATATGACGGGGTGGGACCACAATCAAGCCGTGCCTCAACAAGTGCGCGACTCTGACCAGACATGTAAAACCTTATCAAGACAGGAATGAACGAAATCATCCAATCAAAAGCCAGGAAGCGGACAACAAGCAACCAAATCTTCGCAAGTTTCAAAGCAAGCTACGCAATAAAGGCCCCGAATACAACCAGTTTTCATAACAGTTGAAAGGGACCATTCGTATCGAAGACGAAGACGAAGATACAAAATTACTTTATACTATTACAATTAACAAACATATATTCAAATACTTTCGCACACAAAAATCACCACACAGCTTCCGTACTATCATCGCCATCAACGCCATTAGAAAAGCACATAAGTAATAAAAACATTACATCATTTTATTAAAAACAATCTAATAATTGACAGTCAATTTTAACAGTGCTTTCTATACTAAATTACAAAGATTACACCCAACATATAACAGAGAAAGACTACAAGAAATTACACTCAAAGAGAAATTTACAGATTAAATAAAATGTAAACTTGAAACTCTGCAAAACCCTTTGGAGGAAAGCGTTGACCAAACTTGGTTGAACATCAAGAATACAATTCAATCTACCGCAGAAGAATGTCTTGGTTTATTAACCACGCGTAGAAAGAACAGATGATTCAACCAAAAATGTGAAGAAGCAATCATTAGGAAAAAGAATGTTAGACATGTATGGTTAAATGACTGTCACCGACCTTTAGGGTAATTCTATTGAAATAGACAGAAATCCCTATCGAAGAGTTTGCCGACAGTCTCTAGAAAGTATGGCTCGTTATAAGAATGTCTAAAGGGATGGTCCCTATAGAAGAGACTGGGATTCACTTGGTAGACAAAGGCAGAAGGTGAAGAACACTCGTGTATGTAGGAAGACCTAACACGAATGTCTAGATTATCTGTCGGTGTCATTTGATGAAGCCCCCTGTTTTAAATACTTTCACGCACTCACGCACACGCCTTCCGTTCAAATGATCACGAGGGGAGTACGTTGGTGCAAGTATAAAACAATAATACTCTTTAATAGTAAAAGAGATAATGAAAATTGTCGTTCAAGTGGTGAACTATGACAGTTTCATTTATGTTACAGGTACACAAATAAAACAGTATTCTGATGCTTAGCTAGATAGCATATCATCATTCACACCATCCAGACAGTGACACACTCAGACCACATGTAGACACAGAGTCACCTGAGACAATCTGGTCTCGTTTAGGAATAGTGCTGGCTTTCGTTTGTATTATGTCTTGGAGTCGACCCTGGCATTCGACAGGTGTACGATGCTCCTCCGGATTCCAGGTTCCGTCTCCACTAGTTGGTGGCTCAAATTTTCGGTAACCGGACCAGTTAGGTTTCAGTAGTATCAGCACCGAGGCTTATAAATAAAACAAACAGTTGCAGACTCCTTAGTGTCTTGACAATAGCAATGTGTCTGAGTGCTGGTGTTGTGTGTCTGTTGTGTATGTGTCAGATGTAGAATAGGAACAAAACATAGTTACTCTCTGCTATTCTGTATCAAAAGCAAAGGGCCAATAGCTCTTATCAGCTTCCCTATACATTGTATGACATGGTGATACAAAGTGAAAAAGGGCCCAGAAGTGGACACATTCTAAGACCACATGGTCCATTGGAGTAAAACAAGTAGACAAATCTTTGTTTGAAAAAGGCATTACAAAATGTACATGGTTGTAAAACATGAAGTGACTCATATGCTATAATTACTGGTGCATTCCTTAACACCATGGTGAGGAAGTCCTGGGCAGCCACGATGTTTCCCTGGATAGCGCAGGAAAGGCCAACAATAATTCAACCTAATCCCACATCAATCATTAGGCATAAAGCAATCAATTATATGTAAATATATCTAGGCCCCACATGTTTTCTCTCAATATCTCCCATTTCAAATCCCACGTTTCATAAATATACATGGTCGAGAAAGTTTTCTGTTTTTCCCAATATCAGAATATAAATGTGTACACACTCCTTACTATAATCGTAATTATTATTTTATTACACTCACCCCCAGTCTTATTGCAGCGATTAAGATCTGTCTTGGTATAATCTACCAAGGATGCAATTGGATATGGCAGCCCACTTCATGTAAGGTCTGCTTAGCACAGCAGCTATGGTCGTTGTGAACCGGCCGGAAGTCGGTAGCTACAATTTCCGGTGCAGCAGTACTAATAGCGTATCGCCGTATTCCCGTTGCTAGGGATTGACGGACATATACCCATAGTCATTAGACTTGGCATTAATAAGGGTTGAAGACAAGGGAAATAGAATGTGACGTCATTTGAATAGATGACGTGAAAATAAATGCTGCCCCCAATAGTACAGTGTGTAGTTTTAAGTAGCCTCTTATGATCCACAGTACCGTAAACCCCTACGGCAGTTTTATAAAGAGTTTCCTTAAGTTGACCCCACTTTTCATTTACTGTACAATTTTCTGGTGTATCAGTGAAAGCGTCTTCAAGTTGCTGTTGAAACTGAAAGCACTTTTCAGGATCGTGAGTGTTAATAATATTAATCCTGGGGCTAGATTTGTTCTCAGTCTAACCCTTGCAACAACTAAAGAATGATCCGTATCACAGTCAGCACTGTGGTAACTTCGAGTCAATGATATATGGTTCAGATGTTGCCTCCGTGTGATGATGAGGTCCAGCTGGTGCCAATGGCCGGATATTGGATGTTTCCATGTGACCTTAAGCATCTCTTTTGTTTTAAAAAAGGAGTTTGTAATACATAGGTCATTACTGGTGCAATACTCCAGCAGCCTTTGCCCATTTTCATTCATGCGACCGATGTTGTATTTTCCGAGGCACACTGGCTATGAATTCGAGTCCATTGCCCACACGAGCATTGAAATCACCGATCATATAAACTGTAGTTAGATTTTGGAACTGCCTTGATCAAGGAGTCTAACTCCCTCATAGATTGAATCCTTCACATCATCAGAGGAATCGAGTGTCGATGCAAATGCAGTAATAATGGTGGCAAAACCACAAGAGGTTGCCAAGCGCAGGGATAATAGTCTTTCATTTCCTCCTGCTGGAATTTCAATCATTCCCAGTAGAGAATTCTTCACTGCAAAGTCCACACCGTGTTGCCTTTTTTCTGCCTGCCCTCTACCCATCCAAAAACAGGTGTAATTGTTTTCCCTGAAGTGACCCTTCCTCAGCGAGACGAGTCTCCTGCAGGTCAGCAATATCAATGTTAAGACGATTGAGTTCGGCATCAATCACAGCCTTTTTTCTCACATCGTCAATATTGGTCAAGTAAGTTGAAAATCCTGGACACATAGTTTTCACGTTCCAGGTTGCAAGCCGTAGCTTGAGGTTTCTATTATTTTTTTTTTTATTAGTACCTGGTGCACTGGTTTTACAGCCTGCGACTCAGATTTTGTCCTAGCCCCAAGCACCCATTAAAGCAGGCAGGCTGTAGCGGATCAGCACCCATTAAAGCAGGCAGGCTGTAGCGGTTCAGCACCCAATTGGCCGGGGCTGCCCAGCTTGAGGCGGGCGGTAGCTGATCAGTGACACATGTAGGTGTCTCCCACCGTCAGAGGCAACGCGTGGCGCCCCATGTCTACGCCAATTGACAGGGACTTATAACCCGTAACAGTTGCCTCTCGCTTTGATTCCGAGACCAGTTACGACCAGGGATTGACTTATTGCTTCGCCATAGCACAAAGCCTGGGATAAAATATAGAGATCATGTGTTGCCCATGCAGCATGATCCCTCTCTCGGCCTGCCTAGTTCACTCCAGAGGAAAGGTAACACCTCTACACCATAAACAAGACAAGCTGAAGAAGCTGCCGGATCAGCAAAGCAATGCTCTAACTGTCCGCCTGTGGGAGCTTCGATCCTAGACCAGCCGCCAACCAAGGCTTAGGGCCTGGTCTGCCGGCTATGACATTTTGTCTTTAGGTTGCATTTCCTCGCACCAGGGTAAGGCTTGTACCCTCCAAATTGCGCTCTTCCGCCCGAAGCCGTTGGCACAATGTGGGGTGTCGGGTTTGGTAAGCGCCGCTCAACTGTTATAAGGTAGCTCAGTCATATCTGACTAAGACCTGGCCACATACAAATAGATATGACCATTAAAAGAACGGAAACATACAAATACCTGGATACAATCTTCAACTGCTCCAACATCATAAGGGAAGAAATACAAACTAGATTCAATTCTGGAAATAAGATATACTATGCACTACAGCATCTACTAAAATCAAATGCGCTATCTCATAACAACAAAATCACAATGTATAAAACACTGATCAGAATAGTTGTGCTGTATCAGGAGTACAACGAAAGGAGACGAAGCCTTGTTACAAACCTTTGAGAACAAAGTTTTAAGTCGCATCTTTGGACCCATTAGGGATACACAAAGTGGAGAGTGGAAAAGAAGAAGTAACAAAGACATTTATGATCTGTTTAAGTCCCCGCTAATCACTGGTATCATGAAGGCTAATAGACTACAATGGCTGGGGCATATAGAAAGAATGGAAGATAATAGGGAAACAAAACTCGCTTACACTCAGGAAATAAATGACCGTAGACCCCGAGGTAGACCAAGAAGACGGTGGAGAGATAATATATATACAGACCTACAAGCACTTGGAATCAACGACTGGCAAGAGAAGGTCAACCAGAGAGACGAATGGAGACGGATTGTATCTGCAGCAAAGAACCTCAATGGCTCGGAACGCTGAAGAAGTAGAAGAATAATTATGTGACGCGTAGTAAATTAAATAATAAAACAATAAGATTATTATAATATTGAAGAGAAATACAAAAATGGTTTGTAACATTCTCAAATATCTCAAACAAAGCCTTTACTTTTATACAAACTTTCAAGGCACCCTTCTTCTTCTTCTTCTGCGTTCATCCGGAGTTTTTTTTTTTTTCGGACGTGATTGCGTTGTGCCTGTTTACAGCAAAGCTTCAGTTCAACAGATGGACGGGCGTGAATCTGTAAAAAATGTTGAATGTTTTATATGAAATAATGTTTTCATATGGGTTTTTTTCCAAAGTGCATCGATTCTGTTTTAAGTTTTAATGTTGATTAAATAAGGGCTCGCGATTCACTAGGGGGTAAGACCCGTCACAGCAGGTACTACGTCCCTATTTAACATTCGGATGATCGCCTTTGCGTGTAGTCCTGGTAAGATTAAGTGCAGATACTCCACTTTGATCTTAGCCACGAGGCTGAGAAGCGAGATCCATTCTTTTATTAAGGTATAACCTGAAACAGGCCCATTACATTTTTGTTTTCTGAATGAAATAATATTAACAATGTTTTAAAAAACAACATCGATAATTGCATTGCATCAAATGTTAATTAATTAGGAGAAATCTTACACATTACTTATGATCATAGTTGTAAAATTTTATGTTTGAGTGTCCTGAATATTACAGATTTGCTTAATTTGTTAGGGCTCAGGGTTCTCCAGGAGCGAGAGCCGTCCCATGAGGCCCCAAGTCCCTGTATGTCATTGTGATGACCGCCTCTGCTGGTGGCCATGGCCAGATCAAGTGCAGATAAGTCAGTCTACCCTTAATCTCTGACGTCATACAAGAACAGATACTACACTTTGATTGTAGCCAACATGCCGTGAAACAATCCAATGTGCTGCTTTTAAATAAACATTCATTTTGTACAAAGCAGTTTGTATTGACAAGGTGCATTGTGTGCGTTTTTGTTTTTATGTTCTCGAATACTACATATACATTCGTATACACATGATAATATTACATTCATGGCATGGTGTAATTACCTACATATTACGTGTTGATGATGGTGGAGGAGTAATCATTTACTCTAATACATATTAAAATCTTCAATAGAATTTATTTCATACGCCAAGTATTCACATTCACACTTAGTTATATTTAAACAAGTTTAGCTGTATGACTGAATCCTTCATACTCCAATTATTCTCATTCACCGTTGCTTTCTGAAAATGGTATGTACTTTTCCATACAATGAACATCTCAACAAGAACCCCATTTTACATATCAAACTGCAAAACAGGCATATGTGGCGTTTGCTTGAGCGTTCACACGAGAGAGAGAAAGAGAGAGAGAGAGAGAGAAGAGAGAGAGAGAGAGAGAGAGAGAGAGAGAGAGAGAGAGAGAGAGAGAGAGAGAGAGAGCAAGGCAAAGCATGAAGTTAGCTGTATTGAATAACAATACACGGTGCTGAATAATTAGGAGTTTTGGCCTTTTACAGGCCGGACAAAAATTCTACGAGGTAAAGACAGAACGCGATGTTAAAAGTATATTACCTTAATTATAACATCGAAGTGAAATAGAGAAGTGCTTTATAAAATTCTTAAATATCTAAAATAAAGCCCTTACTTTTACACAAACTCTAAAGGTAACCTAAAAATATTACTGCACTATTTCTACTTAATATAACTGTGCTTAATTTACATTTAAATTATATCAAAATGTAAGATAAATACTCAGTTATTTAAATCACATAATACATGTATGCTATTTTTAGTAATGTCCCTTGAAATAACTGTTATGTTGTTATACTGGGTGACGGGCTAGGGGCATCCCCTTCCCTCCGCTATCCTATGGGACACCCTTGGGCAAAGTGGAGTACCCGTTTAGCCCCCCCCCCCCCCCCGATCAGGGTTACATGACGCCATGTGTGCATGTGGTGGATGAAGTTGAAGAGCAGCTAACAGATAGTTGTAGGTTCTGGTCTCCAACTTCACGACGGTAGGCAGATCATCTCTTGTTTGGGGAATCAATGGCCACGATCATAGACCAGTATGATCACTGCTAAGAAGGAAAGCAATGGCAAACTACCTTCTCTAAAGATGCCAAGAATAGCATGTATTGCAGTGTCGTAGAAAGTCCACAGAACATTTTTCTCTGTACAGTGAAAATATTTTCAGAAATGCAGAAGATATGAAAGGAATCACCATTGGAGGAAGAACCATAAATAACATTAGATTTTAGATGATACAGTATAGACTATCGACTAAACTAAACTAAACTAAACTGAACTGACTGAAGACAATGAGCAGGATCTGCAACATTTAGAATATACGTTTGTTGTCTAGTGACTAGGATTCCGCGCCTTCACAGCGGCGGCTGGTGTTCATTTCCCCGTTTGAGAACGAGGGAGTCTCCGTGGCGAAGTAGTCAAGCCGTTTGACTCGGGCTCCGAAGGTTGTGGGTTTGATTGTGGGCCGCGTCCTTCGGTTCACGAGTGAAATTGTTCGGAGACTCCTGTGGGTCGTCGCTAGAGCCACGGAGTTCGTGCTTAGTGCGACGCTTTCCGCGCTGCGGAAAGAGGCCGAGATATATGGGATAAAACCCGGTGCAACGAAGTCGACACTGTCGACTTTTAAGCGACTTTAAGGTTGTTGCACACTGTGGACAACTGTGGTTATAATTAAATTGTAAGAAGACGCAGATCGTGGTTGTCACTAGGAAGAACGAAATACCACAATGTAATATGCAAGTAAATGGAATATTCTTAAACAAGTGAATTGATACAATTATTTCTGAGTAGTTATAACATCTGACGGGAAATGTCTTGAAGAGATAAGAACAAGAATTGCCATGGCGAGGGTAGCCTTTTGTAAGATGGAAAACATACTGACCAATAAAAAAGATGTCACTGGAACGAGAAAAGGAGTGTTGAGGTGCTACATAGAAATTGTGTTTTTGTATGGGTGTTGTGACATGTTTGATTGAGTTGACAGAGGACCTAGTTAGTAGTGTTCTCTGGAGATATATCTTGAATAATAAATAACAAGATAAAGGATATGATTTAGCACGTTTTATGTAGAGGTCACTCAAATGAGCTAATCATTCCCGCAATAGCTTTTTTGGAGAACCACTTTTCTTTGGCTCAAACCCCCACTGTGAGACTATTATGTATCTACACAGAAATTTATAAAAGAAGTAAAAGGTTCCCTTAAGGCCAGAGAAGATCTGAACTATTAGCGCCTGTACAACTGAGGATCCCTCTCACTCAACATAATGTTGCCAGTGTGCTGTTCGTCCGTCACATAGATCTTCTCCTATATATTTTGTCAGTATGACCTATATCAGTTCAATTAGTCCTTAGGACTTTAGGATTCAATTTTTGTAGACAAACAAACTTCAACAATAACTGTACATAACATCTGTTGAACAAGACATCTACATGACAGTTTCCTGCCAAAAGTGGGACATACATTCACAAGGAATTGTTTACACCACAATTGTACAAGATAGACATCATGAGAGATACTTGACAACATCTATACAGGACTTTACACAACATTTGTCACCAACCACAGTACTTAAGACAGTCACCAGAGTACAACACTTGACAGCAACTGTACAAGACATTTCCTGAGACATGTACTTAAAACACTGATTCCTTAAATACACAATTTATTGAGCTGATGGTGAGTCGAGTGATGACCATTGTTCCATCTCCTTGCATGTCAACACCTCAATAATAACATTGAAAATGCATAAAATATGTCCCACATGCATGTAGATAAACATGATACACCACCTCCCCATTACTCCACCACCCAATAATAAACTCTCCTCTTCCTCCTCTCCAATCTCTAACTACACCACTCATTTACAGTATCTATTATCCCCTCTTGTCTCTTGGGAATTTTATAAAATCCTATCATGGAAAAACTCAAGGGAGGAACTACTGTTCTGGGTCTGTTGAATCCTTTTATCATCAGCATTGATGTTGGACAAGCTCCAGTTAGCAGATTTCCCACAAGTTCCATGGCAGATTCATTCCTCTGGAAGACAAGATTTGGTAGGATGATACGGTACTGTCTCTCACTGTTGACCAGACTGTCTGTGAATGCTGATACTGGGATACTTCAAAAGTTGAGGATAACACTCTCCTGACATGGGAGATGTATACTCGGTACATGCAGAACATGACTTGCTGAAGAAACCCAGAGATAGGAACAAAATCCAATATACTGCAGCCCCTCACTCAGTCCAATCTCACCCACCTTCAATTCACATTCTTCAATCACTGTGTGAGCACCATGCTGGATATTTTCCAAGTTGAGTCTTAGATAACAAACACTGCAAGTTACTTCACCAGTTTGCTCTGAATGTTCTTTGATGTTATTCTCAGTTGACATTTGATTGAATCAAAGATCACTGTCCAGCTCACCACTATTATAGTGCTTCAGATTGTGTTATGCTCCCATTTATGCATTCAGCTGTTGAGAGCTGACAGAAAATTCTTCTTTGATTTTCCTGCATTTTGATAGGGAGTCACTTCTGGATCTAGGACTTCTGTTTAGTTGTACAGCAATCATTGTGACATAGCAACATGGGACAGGCATATGCATTATGTATTAACTAATGGCATTTACCCAATTAGCAGACCAGACATCCATTCCAATGGCTGTTTTGTTGGTGCATGAATGTCCTATTCCATATACAGTTACACAGCAATGCCAGACCTCACCCTTTTTGACCAGACTTGTCTCAAAGGTACATCATCATCATGTGCTCTTTCCCCACTGAGTAATTTTCATGTCTACTACAGTAGGTAACAGAAGCTCAATTGCATACGCAATTGTTCACATATGCACCAAAGCACATATGTGGAAAACATGTTTAGTCCTTGTAAGTTTGCATGAGCCATACATTATATTCAGCCAACTAAGACACAGGTTCACACACCTATGGTTCTCTTAAGAACTAGTTTATAGGAACCACCCAACAGTTGAGGTACCAGTGTAATACTTCAGAGAGAAATGGTATTCTCTTGAGCATATAGCCACCACCAACCTGTTTACATATGGATATTGACGTATCTTTCTTTCTACTAATGTGAGAGGCTACTTATCAAAGCACCAGCTCATTCACTCCAACATTCTCAGCGTTTTACAAAGGAACTTGTACATGTTTACAGCACTCATTCCAATTCAGACTGCCATATGTTAACTCGCGAGAGCAAAGGTACAGTTGATTTAAGAATGAGTCATCCTAGGCATAAAGAATGCACAAGGGGTTTGGGTTTGCGAATTTGCATGAGTGTACTATACATTCATCAAGCATACGCAACCAATCACAACAAAGGGATGATATGCACTTGGAGTATACAGCGTGGAAGACCTGTCAAGGTTGAAGAAGCAATATTCAGAATTCTGGCGCACAGAAGTTCTGGTTTTCACTTTTCACATGTTATTCATAAAATACTCTTATATTCTTCGCTTTCGTTCACTAGGCATAATCACAACATTTAAGTATGTTTTAATGTGGTACCTGTTATTCCAGAGAACAATATATTATATAATCTTTTAGGGCATTTTTGTCATCACGTCACAATATAGCTACCGCTCCGGTTGGAATCTTGGCTCGAACTGCCAAATTTTCAGAGGTGGCCTAGCAAACAGCGCGGGCTGCCACCTATTAACCAATCAAAAGACAAGCGCATATACCGCTGCCCTCCCCTAACTCGTTCTGGAACATTCGATCTAATAATAGCCCTTCTATCGGGGATGGTCCCCGTTCAGACTTAAAGTATTTGTATGAATGTGTCGGTCTAGGAATGGGGAATTCTGATCCATCATGCTACAGGTGTGAAGCGTGAACAATGAGCAAACAGGCTGAAAAACATCTTATGGCTGTGGAAATGTGGTTTCTTAGGAAAATGCAAAGAATACCATGGGTAGACAGAAAAACCAAAGACCAAGTCCTACAAGAAACAAATGAAAACTGTAAACCGATATGAGAAATTAGACGTAGATAGTCAACATTTTTGGTCACTTTGTGACAACAATTAAATTGGAGAACTTGGTGACATCTGGCAAGATTGAGGGGAACAGAACATGAGGAAGGCAGAGAAGTAAATAACTGGATGGCTTGACCCCGTGGAATTGTCGAGACAAGAACACTGAGGTGATCCACAACTCTGGTGCAATGAAGCTGGGGCAATGGTCAACCCAACAAAGGCAACAGTGACTTGGTTCTCGTTGAATAATCATATTGTCAACAATCCAACGCCAACTGTAATGCTGTGTTCAGAGACGGTGGAAAGAACGCAGGTAATGAATTACCTGGGGATACGGTTTGATCGAAGCCTTGCTTATAATGTGCACATAGACCAGGTGATAACAAAGGCCAAGCGGGGTTTGGCAGCGATGCGGGTGATGGCGGCAGCAAACTGTGAGCAGCGCCATCTATGTCTTCTGTACGAGGGGCTGGTCATGTCTGTTTTGGAGTATGCAATGGCAATCCTGACTCTCAGCCATAAGCAGATAGATGGAAAGGATACAGAATGAAGCTATGCGCATTATTCTTGGATGTACAAGATATACAGCATGCAGGGCGATGCGCTACCTTCTTGATCTTCCAACCATTGAAGTGAGAATACAAGGTTGCAGGGCACGCGCCTACCTCAGAGTTAACGCAAACACACAACATCCACTGCATAGTGAAATTAGGAAGGTGAAGGGCAGCAGGTTAAAAAGAGGACGGTCGTGGATGGGTCAAGCCGAAGACATTCTTCAACAGGTGTGTTCACTTGAGGACTTAGAACCTGGCGAGGAGTGGGTGCAAGTGCCAACAGACTTCTGCACATCCTTTTCAGTTTGCATCCAACTAGATAGAAAATTCAGACAAGAAAATCCGGCTGCTGTGGAGGCTGAAGTACAAGCGTTGATTTTCGAGAATTCGCTAGACAGTGACGCGGTCATCTACACAGATGGGTCGGTCGTCCGACATGTGAGAAGCTCATGGGCCTTTACAGCTCAGGCCGGAGGGAGAATTGTGAAGGAGGACTCTGGTGCTTTCACTGAAACCACAAGTAGCCTGACCATGGAAGTCATGGCAGTAAGTAAAGCAATAACATGGCTCGAGACACAGACATTCACTAGGGCTTGTTTCCTTAGCGACTCAATGAACATGATCAAGAGGATAGAGGAGGGGTCGATCCGAAGAGAATGGTTACTGCCTCTGGAGCGGTCTCGGCTGGCAAAGATTAGTTTCATCTTCGTGCCAGGGCATGCGGGAGTGCAAGGAAATGAGCGGGCTGACAAGCTCGCAGGTGAGGCTACTGTGGAGGGCGGACGCGCCATGGACCAGGCTGACATTCTGAATGCTCTACGAGAAGTGAGACTTTTGCAAGAACCAAGTGATGACTGTGAATCTACAACAATGGCCAGACTGCGAGAGCAGCAAATTAAAAGAGGGGTGGCCAAACAAGAACACTACGCAGGAAGCCAAAGAAGATTGAAAAACCAACACAGAACTGGCGTCGTTAGCCGCTACACGCTGCGGGATTTGCTGAGGAGGGGATCCGAGCACTTATGGACTGAATGGTCCGATGTGCAACGAGGATGATCTGTCGACTAACTAACTAACTAACTAACAACTCTGGTGATCGAGTGAGATGGTGAGACATGACCGTCCACGCCTACTGACAGGCTTGTCCATGGGAGATATTTTTATGTTCCATCCCATCCCAAGGTATATAGCCTGAAGCAATCCCATCACACTTTTGTTTTCTGAATGAAATAATAATAACAATGTTTAAAAAAAACACAACTGATAATTGTATGCATCATATGTTAATTAAGGAGGGAAACACGTACATATTCCTTATGAACACAGCTGTAAACATTTGTGATTGAGTGTCCTGAATATTAAAAGTTTTCTCTATTTTTAGGGCTCAGGGTTCCCCAGGAGCAAGAGCGTCCCATGAGGTTCCAAGTCCGTGTATGCCATTGTGATGACCACCTCTGCTAGTGGCCATGGCCAGATTAAGTGCAGATAAGTCAGTCTACCCTTAATCACTGACGTCATACAACAACAGATACTACGCTTTGATCTTAGCAAAAATGCCGTGAAACAATCCAAAGTGATGCAATACTTTTTCCTTTTAAAATAAACGTTCATTTCATACAAAGCGGTTTGTATTTACAATGTGCAGTGTGTGTATTAGTTAGTTAGTCTTTCCTCTTGAGCCTAAGGCGGCGCATAGGGCAGAAGTCCTGTCTCTCCATGCCTGGCGGTTCGCTGCTATCTGTTGTAGATCTTGGATATTTACTTGGCCATTGAATGAGCCTTCTCTAATGATGGTTCTACGCAGGGTCTCTCTTGGTCTTCCCCGTTTTCTTTTCCCTACCGGTGACCATATGAGGGCTTGGTAGGGGAGTCTTGTCTTGTCCATTCTGAGTACATGGCCGATGTAGCTCCAACGGCGTCTTCTTATGAAATTGGATACTGTATCTTGCTTAGTCTCTTGTCTTATTTGCGAATTGGTTCTGAAGTCTGTCCAGTGGATGTTTAGAAGTCTTCTAAGACATTTGATCTCAAAATTGTCTAATTTTTTATCTAAAGCTACCGTTGATTTCCAACTTTCACATCCATACGTTAACACTGGAATCACACAAGAGTTGAAGATTTTAAGTTTTGTGTGTTTGCTGAGTGTCTTTGACTTCCAGATGTTTGACAGTTTATTGAAGGCACTAGATGCCAGTGCGATTCTAGTGTGTGTATAAGACCTTCAATATAATACAAAGGACAAATACAAAAATGCTTTATAAAATTCTCAAATAACTTAAATAAAGCCTTTAATTTTACACAAACTTTAAAGATGACCTAAAATTATTATTCCTTTATTTTTGTTGCATATAACTGTCGTTAATTTATATGAAAATTATATCAAATTATACGAAAAATACCCAATTATTTAAATCACATAATACGTGTATGCTATGTTAGTAATGTCCCTTGAAACACTGCCATGTTGTAATATTGGGTGGCGGGGTAGGGGTATCCTCTATCAAAGGAGAGGTAAGGTGCCTCCTACCCTCCGCTACCTACAGGACACCCTTGGGCAAGGTGGAGTACCCGTTTATCCCCTATCAGGGTTATGTGAAGCCATAGGTACAGGTGGTGGATGAAGTTGAAGAGCAGCCAACAGATAGTTGTAGGTTACGGTCTCCAAGTTCACGAATGTAGGCAGAGGATCTCTTCTCTTTTGGGAGGCAATGGCTACCGTCATCGACCAGTATGGTCCATGCTAAGAAGGATGATACAGTATTGACGGCAAACAATGAGCAGGATCTGCAACATTTAGTAGATGCGAGTGTTTCACAAGTGAACAACAAGGGTTATAAATAAATTGTAAGAAGACACAGATTGTGGTTGTCACTAGGAAGAACGAAATACCACAATGTATATACAAGTAAATGGGAATATTCTTAAACAAGTGAGTTGTTACAATTATCTCGGAACAGTCATAATATATTATGACAATTGTGTTGAAGAGATTAGAACAAGAATAGCTAGCGAAGGTAGCCTTTTGTAAGATGGAAAACATACTGACCAATAAAAAAATATATCATTTGCAACGGGAAAAAGAGTGTTGAGGTGCTACATAGAAAATGTGCTTTTGTATAGATTTGAGGCGTGGACAATGAGTAAACAGCCTGAAAAACTCTGATGACTGTAGATATGTCGTTTCTTGGGAAAATGCAAAGAATACTATGAACAGACAGAAAAACCAATGACAAAGTCCTACAAGAAACAAATGGAAATTGTAAACTGTTTAGAGACATCAGACGTAGACAGTCAACATATTTGGTCACGTTATGAGAAGAAATAAATTAGTTAACTTGGTAACAACTGGCAAGATTGAGGGGAAAAGAACAAAAGAAAGGCAGTGAAGTCAATACCTGAATGATTTGACCACGTGGCATGGTCGACACAAGAACACTGAAGTGATTCACGACTCTGGTGATCGAGTGAGATGGTGATAAATGACCGCTTACGCTTACGGGCATGGCACATGATGATGATGATGATGATTTTCTGTCCCTTTTCACTATTTTTTTTCACATGTCTTCCGTTTAATGTGGTTTTATTTCGCACAAAACAGTGTGTATTTACAAGGTGGTTTGCGTATTTTCTTTTACATTTGCAAACACAACAAGACACCACACGTCACATGCAGCAAGATTCTCTAAATGTCTGTGTAATAACTGCATACTATTTATTATTCTTGAACGGCAAATGTGGCGATGTTTGAATTAATATCCATAAATTGTTATTTTCAGTAATTGAAATTCCAAACAAAAACTTACAGTATCATTCAGAATGGACCAATTGAATCCTTCTAAATTTTTCAGTTCAACAGATGGACGGACGTGAATCTGTAAAAAAAAAATGTTGAATGTTTTATATGAAATAAGGTTTTCATATGGGTTTTTCAAAAGTGCATTGATGCTTTTTGAATTTTAATGTTGGTAAATAAAGGTTCGCGGTTCACCAAGGCGCCACATGAGGTCCCGCGTCCCGTTTTGTCATTTGGATGACCGCCTTTGCATGTAGTCCTGGTAAGATTAAGTGCAGATACTTTACTTTCGTCTTAGCCAAGAGGCAGAGAAGTGAGATCCATTCTTTTATTAAGGTATATGGCTTGAAACAGGCCCGTCACATTTGCGAATGAAATAATAATAACAATGTCCAAAAAAAAAAAAAAAAATCAGCGATAATTTCATGCATCCTATGTTAATTAAGGAGGAAAATTACTTACATATTGCTTTTGCACATAGCTGTAAAAATTTGTATTTGAGTGTCCTGAATATTACAAATTTGCTGAATTTTTAGGGCAGAGGGTTCCCCAGGAGCAAGAGCCCTCCCATGAGGTTCCAAGTCCCTGTATGCCATTGTGATGACCGCCTCTGCTGGTGGCCATGGCCAGATCAAGTGCAGATAACTCAGCGCACCCTTAATCACTGACGTCATACAAGAACAGATACTACACTTTGATCTTAGCCAACATACCGTGACACAATTCAAAGTGCTGCATTTTGTGTGTGTGTGTGTGTGGTAATTTAGCGTTTATTTTGTACAAAGCAGTTTTTATTTACAAGGTGCATTGTGCGTGTTTCTGTTTTTTTTTTTTTTTTTTACATTTTCGAATACAGCTTATACATTCATATACACATGATAATATTACATTCATGGCATGGTGTAATTACTTACATATTACGTGTTGATGATGGTGGTGGAGTAATCATTTGCTCAAATGCATCCTAAAATCTGTCAATAGAAATTCTTTCATACTCTAAGTATTCTCATTCACCCTTTCTTTCTGAAAATGGTTCGTACTTAGAAAATTTCCCAACCATTGTACATCTCAACAACCATGCAATTTTACAGAGTAAACTGCAAAACAGTCATATATTTCGTTTGTTGAGCGTTCACACGGGGAAGGGAGAGAGAGAGAGAGAGAGAGAGAGAGAGAGAGAGAGAGAGAGAGAGAGAGAGAGAGAGAGAGAGAGAGAGAGAGAGAGAGAGAGAGAGAGAGCGAGCAAGTCTAAGGAATTGTTAGTTAGCTAGTTATCAGTTGGGGATCTCCGGTACTGTTCAACGCCTACACAGTGAGAATCACCAGTGAACAGATCACTGGACCTGGCAGGACATTGTCATATGCCGATGATGTTTTAGTGTATCGTCAGGGTAAGGATAGAGAGGAGGTTGCTGTGGAACTACAAACCGAACTCAATCGCATAAGTACTTGGTGTGATGAAGCTGGGGCAATGGTCAACCCAACAAAGGCAACAGTGACTTGGTTCTCGTTGAATAATCATATTGCCAACAATCCAACACCAACTGTAATGCTGTGTTCAGAGACGGTGGAAAGAACGCAGGCAATGAATTACCTGGGGATACGGTTTGATCGAAGCCTTGCTTATAATGTGCACATAGACCAGGTGATAACAAAGGCCAAGCGGGGCTTGGTAGCGATGCGGGTGATGGCGGCAGCAAACTGTGAGCAGCGCCATCTATGTCTTCTGTACGAGGGGCTGGTCATGTCTGTTTTGGAGTATGCAATGGCAATCCTGACTCTCAGCCATAAGCAGATAGAAAGGATGGAAAGGATACAGAATGAAGCTATGCGCATTATTCTTGGATGTACAAGAGATACAGCATGCAGGGCGTTGCGCTACCTTCTTGATTTTCCAACCATTGAAGAGAGAATGCAAGTTTGCAGGGCACGCGCCTACCTCAGAATTAACGCAAACACACAGCATCCACTGCATAGTGAAATTAGGAAGGTGAAGGGCAGCAGGTTAAAAAGAGGACGGTCGTGGATGGGTCAAGCCGAAGACATTCTTCAACAGGTGTGTTCACTTGAGGACTTAGAACCTGGCGAGGAGTGGGTGCAAGTGCCAACAGACTTCTGCACATCCTTTTCAGTTTGCATCCAACTAGATAGAAAATGCAGACACGAAAATCCGGCTGCTGTGGAGGCTGAAGTACAAGCGTTGATTTTCGAGAATTCGCTAGACAGTGACGCGGTCATCTACACAGATGGGTCGGTCGTCCGACATGTGAGAAGCTCATGGGCCTTTACAGCTCGGGCCGGAGGGAGAATTGTGAAGGAGGACTCTGGTGCTTTCACTGAAACCACAAGTAGCCTGACCATGGAAGTCATGGCAGTAAGTAAAGCAATAACATGGCTCGAGACACAGACATTCACTAGGGCTTGTTTCCTTAGCGACTCAATGAACATGATCAAGAGGATAGAGGAGGGGTCGATCCGAAGAGAATGGTTGCTGCCTCTGGAGCGGTCTCGGCTGGCAAAGATTAGTTTCATCTTCGTGCCAAGTCATGCGGGAGTACAAGGAAATGAGCGGGCTGACAAGCTCGCAGGTGAGGCTACTGTGGAGGGCGGACGCGCCATGGACCAGGCTAACATTCTGAATGCTCTACGAGAAGTGAGACTTTTGCAAGAACCAAGTGATGACTGTGAATCTACAACAATGGCCAGACTGCGAGAGCAGTAAATTAAAAGAGGGGTGGCCAAACAAGAACACTACGCAGGAAGCCAAAGAAGATTGATAAACCAACACAGAACTGGCGTCGTTAGCCGCTACACGCTGCGGGATTTGCTGAGGAGGGGATCCGAGCACTTATGGACTCAATGGTCCGATGTGCAACGAGGATGATCTGTCGACTAACTAACTAACTAACTATCAGTTGGGGTATCTTCGTTGCACTCCGGACATGTCCATAGGTGCTCAGATCCTCCCCCCAGCATATGCATCTGCGTCCGGTGGCTAATAGTGCCAGTTCTGTGTTGGTTGACGAGGCGCTTTGTTTTCCCGATGTACCTCTCGCGTCTGGCTGTGCCGATTCTTACTCCCAGGTCTTTCATCCTGGAAAGCGATGTGGAATCACTGGCGTCAAAATCCTCTGTTCTCGCCATATCTTTAAGGGCGTTAATAACATCGGCACGATCCATGGGCTGGCCATCTATAGGGGGTGCAGAGCCAGCCAATTTATCAGCTCGTTCATTTCCCTCGACTCCCGCATGTCCCGGGACGAAGATGAAGGTGACTTTGCGGACAACAAACTTCCGCAGCGCGTTGGTATAATGCTGTGATTCCAGCCATATGAAAGCCTGTGTAACTGTGTGAAGTTAGCTGCATTGAACAACAATACAAGGTGCTGGATATTTAGGATTTTTGGCCTTTTACAGGCCGGACAAACATTCTACGACGTTAAGTCAAAATAACCAGATTACAAAACAATAAGACCTTAAATATAATAGTGAGGAGAAATATAAAAATGGTTTGTAAAATTCTAAAATGTATAAAATAAAGCCTTTACTTTTACACAAACTTTAAAGGTACCCTAAAATTAGTACTCCGTTATTTCTGCTGCATGTAGCTTTCGTTAATTTCTATGTAAATTGTATCAAAATATAAGATACATACTCAATTATTAAAAATCACATATTTAAATCAAACATTGCATGTATGCTATGTTAGTAATGTCCCTTGAAATACTGCCATGTTGTAATATTGGGTTGCGGGGTAGGGGTATTCTCTATCAAAGAAGAAGTAAGGTGCCTCCTTCCTTCGGCTAGCCTACGGGACACCTTTGGGCAAGGTGGAGTACCCGTCTAGCCCCCCGATCAGGGTTACGTAAAGCCATGGGTGCAGGTGGTGGATAAAGTTGAAGAGCAGCCAACAGATAGTTGTAGGTTATGGTCTCCAACTTCACGATGGTAGGCGGAGGATCTATTTTTGGGAGGCAATAGCTACGGTCATCGACCAGTATGGTCACTGCTAAGAAGGAAAGCAATGGCAAACTACCTTCTTTAAAGATGCCAAGAATAGCACGTATTGCAGTCTCATAGATATGTCTCCAGATCTGTTTTCCCTGTACAGTGAAAATATTTTCAGAAATGTAGTAGATATAAAAGGGATAACCATTGGGGGGGGGGGGGGATAAATAAGATTAGATATGCAGATGATACAGTATTGACTGAAGACAATGAGTAGGATCTGCAACATTTAGTAGATGCGGTTGTTGCACAAGTGAACAAATTAAATTGTAAGGTGACACAAATTGTGATTGTCACTAGGAAGAACGAAATACCACAATGTAATATACAAATAAATGGGAATATTCTTAAACAAGTGAATTGTTACAATTATCTCGAAACAGTCATAACATCTGATGGGAAATGTGCTTGAAGAGATTAGAACAAGAATCGCCATGGCGAAGGTAGCCTTTTGTAAGATGGAAAACATACTGACCAATAAAACCATGTCATTTGCAACAAGAAAAAGAACGAACGAACGAACAAACGAACGAACGAAAGTCTTTATTTTCAAAGGGTTAAGAATTGGGCACGCAGGCCTGTCTGACATTCTGCCCTTCTTCTCTATTTCCTCTCATACATTCTTTCATTCAACATCACTTTGAAGAAAATTTTGACAACAGAAGAACAATAGCATTAAAACGCATGAAAAATAATCAATAACAAATGACTCACTGAGGCAATGTTTAACATGGGCATTATAAATACCTACGGAGGGTGTAACGTGCCATACTTATGGGAATGTTTTTTGGCTAGTTGTCGTTTGAGACAAGTTGCCATTGTTATTGTCTTTTTGTGTTTTTGTTTATGGGGGGAATGTAGTCTGTACTGAGGTAATGTTCAAACAGGTTGCGAATGTATGTATAATTATTGGTGGTGTCCTTGATTTCTTGTGGAAGATTGTTCCACAACTGAGCGGCAGAGTATGCTAAGTTTGTTTTATATAAGTCTATCCTAGGTTTAGGGACATGAAGTATATTTAGTCGTTCGCTATGTGTTGCGTTATATTTAAACAATGGCCAAAGGTAGCTTGGAGCATTCTGAAATAAGATTTTGTTAATTAGTTTGGCCTTATTAAAAAGTAGGCGTTTGTGTAGTGGAAGTAGCCGAAGACGTTTATGTAGGTTAGAATTGTCCGTAAGCTTTTCACCATTAATTAAACGAACTGCCCTTTTCTGGAGTGAATATATGGCCGGTTTGTTATTGATTTGGAGCATCCATCCCAGATTGTGGAGCAGTAATCAATATGTGTTTATATATGGGAAGTATAGAATATCTTTCTTGTGTTTTCGTCAAGGAAATTTTTAATTTTGGCAAGTTGGTATACTTTATTTGGCTATTTTGTTTAACGGGAGCATGAACATGTGAGTTAAAGGGTAGCAAGAAAGAAAACAACAAGAAAATAACAAGAACAACAACAAGAAAAATAGTGTTTAGCTGCTACATAGAGCCTGTGCTTTTGTATAGATTTGAGGCGTGGACAATAAGTAAACTAGCTGAAAATCATCTGATGACTTTGGAAATGTGGTTTCTTAGGAGAATGCATAGAATATCATGGACAGACAGAACAACCAATGGGCAAGTCCTACAAGAAACAAATGAAAATTGTAAACTGGTTAGAGAAATTAAACAGTAGACAGTCAACATTGTTTGCTCACGTTATGAGAAGAAATCAACTGGAGAACTTATTAACAACTGGCAAGATTGAGGGGGAAAAAACAAGAGGAAGGCAGATAAGTAAATACCTGGATGGTTGGACCACGTGGTATGGTCGAGACAAGAACATTGAGGTGATCCACGACTCTGGTGATCGAGAGAGATGGCGAGATATGACCCTCCACGCCTACCGGCGTGGCACATGATGATGATGATGATTTTCTGTACCTTTTCACTATTTATTTACATGTCTTCCGTTTAATGTGGTTTTATTTCGCACAAAACAGTGTGTATTTACAAGGTGCATTGTGTGTTTTATTTTATTTTAGCAAACACAACAAGACACCACAGGTCAAATGCAGCAAGATTCTCTAATTGTCTGTGTAATAACTGTATACTATTTATTATTTTGGAACGGCGAATGGAGCGATGTTTGAATTCATATCCATAAATTGTTGTTTTCGGTAATTGAAATTACAAAGAAAAACTTACAGTACCCTTTAACATTACACAACTGAATCCTTGTAAATTCTTCAGTTCAAGAGATGGATGGAAGTGAATCTGTAAAAAAAAATATGTTGAATGTTTATATGAAATAAGGTGTTCAGATGGGTCTTTCCAAAGTGCAACGATTCTTTTTAAGTTTTAATGTTGTTAAATAAGGGCTCGCAGTTACCCAGGGGTAAGGGGGGGGGGGGGGGTGTCAGACCCGCCTCATCAGGTCCCACACCCTTATATGTCATTCAGATGACCGCCTTTGCGTGTAGTCCTGGTAAGATTAAGTGCAGATACTACACTTTGATCTTAGCCAAGAGGCCGAGAAGCGAGATCCATTCTTTTATTAAGGTATATGGCATGAAACAGGCCTGTCACATTTTATGTTTTCTGAAAGAAAATAATAATAACAATGTTAAACAACAGCGATAATTGCATGCATCATATGTTAATTAAGGAGGGAAAAACTTACACATTGCTTATGAACATAGCTGTAAACATTTGTATTTGAGTGCCCTGAATATTAAACATTTGCTTCATGTTTAGGGCTCAGGGTTCCCCAGGAGCAAGAGCCGTCCCATGAGGTTCCAAGTCCCTGTATGTCATTGTGATGACCGCCTCTGCTGGTGGCCATGGCCAGATCAAGTGCAGATAAGTCAGTCTACCCTTAATCACTGACGTCATACAAGAACAGATACTACACTTTGATCTTAGCCAACATGCCGTGAAACAATCCAAAGTGCTGCATTTTTTTTTAATAAACGTTTATTTCGTACAAAGCAGTTTGTATTTACAAGGTGCATTGTGTGTGTTTTTGTTTTTACATTTTCGAATACAACATATACATTCATATACACATGATAATATTACATTCATGGCATGGTGTAATTACCTACATATTACGTGTTGATGATGGTGGAGGAGTAATCATTTGCTCTAATGCATACTAAAATCTTTCAATAGAAATTCTTTCATACTCCAAGCATTCTCATTCACACTTAATTTTATTCAAACAAGTTTAGCGGTATGACTGAATCTTTCAGACTCCAATTATTCTCATTCACCGTTGCTTTCTGAAAATGGTATGTACCTACAAAATTATCCATACACTGAACATCACAACAAGCATCCCATTTTACAAAGTGAACTGCAAAACATGCATATGTGGCGTTTGCTTGAGCGTTCATACGGGGAGAGAGAGAGAGAGAGAGAGAGAGAGAGAGAGAGAGAGAGCAAGTCAAATGAATGTATGAAGTTAGCTGCATTAGATAACAATATAAGGTGCTGAATATTTTGGATTTGTAGCCCTTTACAGGCCTGACAAAAATTCATTTAAACGCCGATGCTGAAGTCATAATAAAAGTATAGAACCTTTAATATATAATATCCAGGGGATTGACAAAAATAAATGCTGTATACAATTCTAAAATTGCTAAAATAAAACCTTTACTTTAATATATAATATTCAGGGGATTGACAACAATAAATGCTGTATACAATTCTAAAATTGCTAAAATAAAACCTTTACTTTAATATATAATATCCAGGGGATTGACAACAATAAATGCTGTATACAATTCTAAAATTGCTAAAATAAAACCTTTACTTTAATATATAATATCCAGGGGATTTACAACAATAAATGCTGTATACAATTCTAAAATTGCTAAAATAAAACCTTTACTTTAATATATAATATCCAGGGGATTGACAACAATAAATGCTGTATACAATTCTAAAATTGCTAAAATAAAACCTTTAACTTTAATATATAATATCCAGGGGATTGACAACAATAAATGCTGTATACAATTCTAAAATTGCTAAAATAAAACCTTTACTTTAATATATAATATCCAGGGGATTTACAACAATAAATGCTGTATACAATTCTAAAATTGCTAAAATAAAACCTTTACTTTAATATATAATATCCAGGGGATTGACAACAATAAATGCTGTATACAATTCTAAAATTGCTAAAATAAAACCTTTACTTTAATATATAATATCCAGGGGATTTGACAACAATAAATGCTGTATACAATTCTAAAATTGCTAAAATAAAACCTTTACTTTAATATATAATATCCAGGGGATTGACAACAATAAATGCTGTATACAATTCTAAAATTGCTAAAATAAAACCTTTACTTTAATATATAATATCCAGGGGGATTGACAACAATAATGCTGTATACAATTCTAAAATTGCTAAAATAAAACCTTTACTTTAATATATAATATCCAGGGATTTGACAACAATAAATGCTGTATACAATTCTAAATTGCTAAAATAAACCTTTACTTTAATATATAATATTCAGGGGATTGACAACAATAAATGCTGTATACAATTCTAAAATTGCTAAAATAAAACCTTTACTTTAATATATAATATCCAGGGGATTGACAACAATAAATGCTGTATACAATTCTAAAATTGCTAAAATAAAACCTTACTTTAATATATAATATCCAGGGGATTGACAACAATAAATGCTGTATACAATTCTAAAATTGCTAAAATAAAACCTTTACTTTAATATATAATATCCAGGGGATTGACAACAATAAATGCTGTATACAATTCTAAAATTGCTAAAATAAAACCTTTACTTTAATATATAATATCCAGGGGATTGACAACAATAAATGCTGTATACAATTCTAAAATTGCTAAAATAAAACCTTTACTTTAATATATAATATCCAGGGGATTGACAACAATAAATGCTGTATACAATTCTAAAATGCTAAAATAAAACCTTTACTTTAATATATAATATCCAGGGGATTGACAACAATAATGCTGTATACAATTCTAAAATTGCTAAAATAAAACCTTTACTTTAATATATAATATCCAGGGGATTGACAACAATAAATGCTGTATACAATTCTAAAATTGCTAAAATAAAACCTTTACTTTAATATATAATAATCCAGGGGATTGACAACAATAAATGCTGTATACAATTCTAAAATTGCTAAAAATAAAACCTTTACTTTAATATATAATATCCAGGGGATTGACAACAATAAATGCTGTATACAATTCTAAAATTGCTAAAATAAAACCTTTACTTTAATATATAATATCCAGGGGATTGACAACAATAAATGCTGTATACAATTCTAAAATTGCTAAAATAAAACCTTTACTTTAATATATAATATCCAGGGGATTGACAACAATAAATGCTGTATACAATTCTAAAATTGCTAAAATAAACCTTTACTTTAATATATAATATCCAGGGGAGTTGACAACAATAAATGCTGTATACAATTCTAAAATTGCTAAAATAAAACCTTTACTTTATATATAATATCCAGGGGATTTACAACAATAAATGCTGTATACAATTCTAAAATTGCTAAAATAAAACCTTTACTTTAATATATAATATCCAGGGGATTGACAACATAATGCTGTATACAATTCTAAAATTGCTAAAATAAAACCTTTACTTTAATATATAATATCCAGGGGATTTACAACAATAAATGCTGTATACAATTCTAAAATTGCTAAAATAAAACCTTTACTTTAATATATAATATCCAGGGGATTGACAACAATAAATGCTGTATACAATTCTAAAATTGCTAAAATAAAACCTTTACTTTAATATATAATATCCAGGGGATTGACAACAATAAATGCTGTATACAATTCTAAAATTGCTAAAATAAAACCTTTACTTTAATATATAATATCCAGGGGATTGACAACAATAAATGCTGTATACAATTCTAAAATTGCTAAATAAAACCTTTACTTTAATATATAATATCCAGGGGATTGACAACAATAAATGCTGTATACAATTCTAAAATTGCTAAAATAAAACCTTTACTTTAATATATAATATCCAGGGGATTGACAACAATAAATGCTGTATACAATTCTAAAATTGCTAAAATAAAACCTTTACTTTATATATAATATCCAGGGGATTGACAACAATAAATGCTGTATACAATTCTAAAATTGCTAAAATAAAACCTTTACTTTAATATATAATATCCAGGGGATTGACAACAATAAATGCTGTATACAATTCTAAAATTGCTAAAATAAAACCTTTACTTTAATATATAATATCCAGGGGATTGACAACAATAAATGCTGTATACAATTCTAAAATTGCTAAAATAAACCTTTACTTTAATATATAATATCCAGGGGATTGACAACAATAAATGCTGTATACAATTCTAAAATTGCTAAAATAAAACCTTTACTTTAATATATAATATCCAGGGGATTACAACAATAAATGCTGTATACAATTCTAAAATTGCTAAAATAAAACCTTTACTTTAAAATATAATATCCAGGGGATTACAACAATAAATGCTGTATACAATTCTAAAATTGCTAAAATAAAACCTTTACTTTAAAATATAATATCCAGGGGATTGACAACAATAATGCTGTATACAATTCTAAAATTGCTAAAATAAACCTTTACTTTAATATATAATATCCAGGGGATTGACAACAATAAATGCTGTATACAATTCTAAAATTGCTAAAATAAAACCTTTACTTTAATATATAATATCCAGGGGATTGACAACAATAAATGCTGTATACAATTCTAAAATTGCTAAAATAAAAACCTTTACTTTAATATATAATATCCAGGGGATTGACAACAATAAATGCTGGTATACAATTCTAAAATTGCTAAAATAAAACCTTTACTTTAATATATAATATCCAGGGGATTGACAACAATAAATGCTGTATACAATTCTAAAATTGCTAAAAAAACCTTTAATTCATATATAATATCAGGGGATTGACAACAATAATTATACAATTCTAAAATTGCTAAAATAAACCTACTTTAATATAATATCCAGGGGATTGACAACAATAAATGCTGTATACAATTCTAAAATTGCTAAAATAAAACCTTTACTTTAATATATAATATCCAGGGGATTGACAACAATAAATGCTGTATACAATTCTAAAATTGCCTAAAATAAAACCTTTACTTTAATATATAATATCCAGGGGATTGACAACAATAAATGCTGTATACAATTCTAAAATTGCTAAAATAAAACCTTTACTTTAATATATAATATCCAGGGGATTGACAACAATAAATGCTGTATACAATTCTAAAATTGCTAAAATAAAACCTTTACTTTAATATATAATATCCAGGGGATTGACAACAATAAATGCTGTATACAATTCTAAAATTGCTAAAATAAAACCTTTACTTTAATATATAATATCCAGGGGATTTACAACAATAAATGCTGTATACAATTCTAAAATTGCTAAAATAAAACCTTTACTTTAATATATAATATCCAGGGGATTGACAACAATAAATGCTGTATACAATTCTAAAATTGCTAAAATAAACCTTTACTTTAATATATAATATCCAGGGGATTGACAACAATAATGCTGTATACAATTCTAAAATTGCTAAAATAAAACCTTTACTTTAATATATAATATCCAGGGGATTGACAACAATAATGCTGTATACAATTCTAAATTGCTAAAAATAAAACCTTTACTTATATATAATATCCAGGGGATTGACAACAATAAATGCTGTATACAATTCTAAAATTGCTAAAATAAAACCGGTGTACCCGTTTAATACCCCCCCCCCCCCTCACACCCTTTTCCTCCACGATCAGGATTATTTCTTCTTCTTTCGTTCGCTTGAAATATGTCTATAACTGCAATGTTGTCTCTTGTATGAATTTAATTGTCTATTTTAGTTCACTCAGCGGTCCATCAGAGGTCTACAAGGTGTGGACTGCGCCTGGCCCTGCAGCAGCAGGGTTAGGATCGGCCAGCCTCTTCCAGGAGGGCTGAAAAGTGAAAATTAGTAGACTGCCGGTGATCCGCAGACTACACAAGTCAGCCCCACCTCCACGCGCTGTAGACTGGGAAAACCATGACCGCGTGATCATGGGCTAACGTGGCTATGGCTCGCCAGACGGGATGGACTCTCTATGATCAGATTTTTATCCTAAACCTACGACTGGCCCAGCAAGCCGGGAGCGGATATTCATACTGCTCGTAGAAAAACCCAGACGTATAAACGGACTAGTCTACTCTCGAGGGGAACAACAAGAAAGGGCAAGACACCGTGTGGGAATAGTCATTGAACCACGGCTAGCAAGAGGAATACTAGAAATTATATATAATATATATATATATATATATATATATATATATATATATATATATATATATATATATATATATATATATATATATATATATATATATATATATATATATATATATATATACTTCCCCACAGAAAAGAACAGACTGACACAAACTTTCAATATTCAAATCAAGACACTGTAAGACAGGAACACACAAGAAAACAACACATCAGAAAACAATCCAAAAAAAATGAAAACAGATAGTTCTCAAATCGTCAGCAATCCAAATAAGAGGGAAAAGGAAGACAGAAGACTACTGCTGTCACTAGATAGATTAGACATTGTATAAAGTAAAATGACTAGATAAATCCTTCAAGCTGAAATATACACATGTTCGCTCAGTAATGCCAATTGTCTACCACGGTAATTTTAAACTGCATGGAGCCGGTCGCTCAGAAAGTCGTGGCGTGCTGATGAGCGTAATCTAGCTTAGGAATCAACATACAGATGAAAGATGCTGGTGTTGACCGCAATATCCTGAGACAGGATGGAAACGTGGGGGAAAAAAAAACATGTCTTTCTGTTTGCACAAAACTGGCCTTTGTAAATTGATCATTATGGCTTCTGCAAACTTTAACAAGCGACTATTTTTTGTGTTAAACACACTATTCCATCAAGTTCACACTTCATACTATCCATGTTCAGACACATACTCCCATCAAGTTCACACTTCAAACTATACATGTTTACATACACACGCTCTCATCAAGTTCACACTTCATATTACACACGTTCATACACACACTCCCATCAAGTTCACACTTCATACTATACATGTTCAGAAAAACACTCCCATCCACATCAATAAGCCTGACATGGGACAACGGATACTCACGCAGACCTCAGTTCCTGTATGACATCACACTGATGTTGGACAACAGTATGGCTTCATCCGACATACAGGACTTCGCGCTGGAGATCACAGCCAGCGAACAAAAGCAAGGAAGCAAGCACTGCCATCAAGTTCACACTACATACTATACATGTTCAAAAATATACTTTCACCAGAAAGTTCTATAATCCTAATGTGTACCACTGTCTGTAATCAACCAAGCTTAGCATTATTGTCATCAAATGTGTTTTACTATCAGTTTCACTTTTGCCTCCCCACCCAAAGAATACCCTACAATTATACAGGAGTGCACACTAAACAAGTTTATTAATTTGATCGCCAAATACCAGTATTTAAAAAAGAGAGATATGCAGGCTTATGAAACCTTTATTTACATATTTACAATATACGTCATGGGGAAAAATTAATCGACACATTTTCCTTCTTTGTTACCGGGGACTGGGAAACATTACCACAGTCAGGGACAGAAGTTAATTGAGTTACCCAGCACATAGGGAGCCTCTAGCTCATAGGTCAGTTGTTTGTCAGACGGGAAGTGGTAAGTACGACCTTGACCAAGACAACAGTTTGTTTAACTTCCACCCCAACCCCGCCCACCCCAAATATATCCATTGTGTCTGTGACGAAGTAACTAATCAATGTAACTAGCTTTAGTCTTTGATTTAGTTTGTTCTCTCTCTCTCTCTCTCTCTCTCTCTCTCTCTCTCTCTCTCTCTCTCTCTCTCTTTCTCTCTCTCTCCGTCTCTCTCTTTGTCTCTCTCTCTGCACCTCTCTCTCTCCGTCTCTCTCTCTGTCTCTCTCTCTCTGCACCTCTCTCTCTCTCTCTCCGTCTCTCTCTCTGTCTCTCTCTGCACCTCTCTCTCTCTCCCCGTCTCTCTCTGTCTCTCTCTCTCTGTCTCTCTCTCTGTACCTCTCTCTCTCTCTCCGTCTCTCTCTCTCTGTCTCTCTCTCTGTACCTCTCTCTCTCTCTCTATTTATCTCACGTGCGCGCGCAAGCATAACTGTTTGCAATTTATTTTGTAAAATGGGACGTTTGTTGCAATGTTTAATGTATGATCTGTACAGTGATACCATTAAACCTGTTTAAATAAAACTAAGTGTGAATGAGAAAACTTGGAGTATGAAAGAGTTTGTATTGAATGATTTTAGCATGCATGAGAGAAAATTATTACTCCACCATCATCATCAATAAGTAATGTGTAGGTAATTACACCATGCCATGAATGTAATATTATCAGATGTGTATATGAATGTATGTGTTGTATTCGTAAATGTAAAAAAAAAAAAAAACACACACACACCTCACTGTGAAAATACTCACTGTTTTGCACGAAATAAACCCACTTTAAATGAAACACATCTAATTATAATATTGGAAAGGGACATAAAAACAACACTTATTTCAAGGGACACGCGGTCACCATGGCCGAATGGATAAAGAACACATGTTCTTAAACATCCAGTGTGCTAATACCAAGGTAAAGGGTTTCAACCCTTACACTGGACAATTGGACTAAAATGTTGACCTGTCGTCCTTGATTTTGGGAGGTAAATTACAAGTACCTCAGAAGTCGGAGTGTGCTCACCTGATGGCGAGGGACATTGATAATAGGGAAAGCAAATCCACACGCACAATTCAGTCCAGCACTACTAGAAGTAGTGTGTATGCACTACGCTTGGGTTAAAAATCGAGCGAGAGGAAAAAGAATTTCAAGGGACATTACTTAAAGTAAAATAAATGTGCTTTTTGATTTATATAATTGTAGTATTTGACTTATCTTTTGTAAAGTTTTTATAAAAATTAACAACGGCTGAATGCAGCATAAAAGACTGGATAATAACTTTAAGTCATCTTCTAAGATTATGTAAAAGTAATGGCTTTATTTTACATGTGGGGAAAATATTAGAAGCCATCTTTCTATTTCTCCATGATATTACATTAAATGTTGTATCCTTTTGATAGCAAGATTGGTTTCAGGATCAGCAATAGGTTATTTTTGACTGGTCTTTAAAAAGCCACAGCCACCCTCAAATTAACACTCTGTGCGAGTAAAGGCTTCTCCTGATTAAAAAGAAACCGTTTTTGCACAACAATAACCTTCAAATAAAAGCGCAAATCCCATGTGCACTGTCACAACCAGCCGGCTCAGTGGGGAAGGAATCAAGAACTCAGTTCGTAATCCCCCAAACCCGCGTTCGACATATAGCTGCGGGCGATTTGGCAGCAGACCGAATTGTGTTTCTTCTTTTTATAAAAATGGTATGGGTGCCGATCGTTCAGAAAGCAATGGCAAACTACTGAACGTAAACTTGCCAAGAGATCACAACAGCAAAAAATAAAAATATGCTGATGCTGACTGCGACGTCCTGTAAAGGATAGGCAACTTACTAACTTTCACAACCACAGTTCATATACTTTCGATACAGAGTTGACAAACTTTTTGGCAACATTGTGAAATCGCATTCTTGGAAGCATGTTTTCTGACGTGTCAATTTACGTTATTTCAAAGCCGGATTATTCACTATTTTTCAACTAAATTTTCAAGGACGGACTGTGCGTTTTCCTTGGAATTGATATTCTATAAGATATTTTGAGGTTTTCTTTCGAACTATTATTGCTGAACACAATACATTATTGTTCCGGAGGGTTCCGGAAGGTTCCGGTTTCAAGATGGCGACGGACGGTCGTGTTGTTTTGTGTTCGTTAACTTTTTCGCGTAAGGGATGGATTTATTCATCTCTTGCGTGTAATTGGTGTGCCAGGATGTAAAACCAGGAGTTTCTACTCAAGATCTGCGCGGGTGCTACGGAGTTCGTGCATCGAGCGAAGCCATCCTTGAGTGAATTTTCAGCAGCGTGTGTGGTTATCAGCAGTCTGTGTTTACGTTTTTTCAACATGGCGGAAGAACGTCTTCTTTCCGAGCGATCAACAGTCAACATAACGAAGCGGCGTGGTAGCCGCGCAGGGACAAAGAAGCAAGGTAAGCGCGGGGGTTTGAGACGTTTTAGACTTAAGTGTCACCGTCTAGGACTCAGGAACATCCGTATTCTATATTGGAACTGTGCCAGTGTAAAACAACGGGGCTCTATTTTAGAAACCCTAGTTTACAGGAACGACATTGTAGCACTCCAGGAGACGAGACTGGGCGATCAGCTACTCCGAATTGCCGGCTTCAAATGTTTCTACAACAGACGACATCTGGGAACGGCGATTCTCGTTCGCGACAGCATGGTGGCGACAGAGCTAGACATGTCCAGTTGGGACAGTGACGATATACAAATACAGGCGTTGAGAGTTCATTCCAGTATACCATTCGTGTTGGTTAATGTTTATGCCCGCAATGCGAGTGTGGACGCCCAGAAGTGGCAGTGCTTAAGTGGCATATTAGGCCACGAGAGAAATGTTATTTTCTGTGGTGACTTCAACGCTAAAGGCAGATCATGGGGAAACACTTCCTCCAATACACAAGGGGAGGAGCTCGAGACTGCACTGGAAACCATCGACCTGGTTTGTATCAACAGTGGCTGTGTCACCAGGACAGCAAGCCGTCCAGGCGATGAGGACAGTGCTCTTGATCTGGCGCTAGTTTCACCTTCACTCACTACAGTGTGTAGATGGGGTGTCCTAGGACACCATGGCAGCGACCACCACCCTTGCAGCATATTGGTGGAGAAAGGCAGAACCAGGCAGCACAAGCTAAAGGTAAAGACGTTCCAGTATGACAGTACAGGGCAAGATGTGGTGAGCAAAATAAGACGTTACAAGCGCAGAACGTTTCAGGGCAGGAGAAAAAGCTGGGAGCAGCCACCGTGGTGGAGTTTCGAGGTGGAGAAGGCTTGGGTGGATAAGCGTAGTGCTGTAAGGAGATGGCAAAATGCCAAGAAGAACAGAGCTGGTCATCCTAGTCCCTGCTTGCACTTAGAAAGAGAGATGCACACAAAAGTAAGCTATTTCAAAAAACTGGTCAAGGTGGTTAAAAGCGAAAAATGGGCAGAGGTGTGTCAAAGAGTAAGCACAGACAAGTCACTGAAATTGTTCTGGCGACTACATAAAAGCATGAGTGGGGTAGTCAAGAATAAGAGCATTTCTGACTTCCAAGGTGCTGACCTCATCTGGCAGAGGACTGATGAGGACAAGGGCAAAGCCCTCTTTGAACGCTACCTTGAGCAGAGCAACCAGACAGACATGGGAGGCCGGAATCTGGCCAAGGAGGTCACCTCAGACAGATGCAAGGCCCAGAACACTTCGGATGAAGACACAGTGACAGTGAAAGAAATCAAGGCTGTGCTTCGACGATCAAAAAACAGTGCTCCAGGTCCTGATGGCATAAGATACGACGACATAAATAGGTGTACCGACAATGAGCTAGAGAAACTAGCAGACATGTACAACAACAGTATAGGGAGTGCTAGCATCAAGGAGGAATGGTTACATAGCTATCTGATTCCTTTGCCGAAGCCTGACAAAGACCACAAAAAAATTCAGGGATATCGAATTATAACCATGCAGAATACAGTAGGCAAGCTGCTGGAGAAGGTAATTGCCAGGAAGATATCAAGCCAGCTAGAGAGGCAAGGTGTTTTCCCACCTACCCTGGGTGGGTACCGTCCAAAAAGAGAAACCTGGACCAATGCAGCAGTCTTTGCCCATGATGTCTATGAAGGTTTCCACTCAGGCACTGAAACTGATGCTGCAGCGATTGATCTTGAGGACGCATACAACAGAGTACCACTGGATTTTTTAATGTTTCAGCTTCTTGAACTAAACGTAAGTCCATTCCTCCTTAGTTGGATCGCTGCAGCCCTCTTCCAACGGAAAGTAGTTTTTAGATGTGGCAGTTGGACTTCGGAACCAACAACAATATATCCTGGCCTACCACAGGGATCACCATTATCTCCGGTACTGTTCAACGCCTACACAGTGAGAATCACCAGTGAGCAGATCACTGGACCTGGCAGGACATTGTCATATGCCGATGATGTTTTAGTGTATCGTCAGGGTAAGGATAGAGAGGAGGTTGCTGTGGAACTACAAACCGAACTCAATCGCATAAGTACTTGGTGTGATGAAGCTGGGGCAATGGTCAACCCAACAAAGGCAACAGTGACTTGGTTCTCGTTGAATAATCATATTGTCAACAATCCAACACCAACTGTAATGCTGTGTTCAGAGACGGTGGAAAGAACGCAGGCAATGAATTACCTGGGGATACGGTTTGATCGAAGCCTTGCTTATAATGTGCACATAGACCAGGTGATAACAAAGGCCAAGCGGGGCTTGGCAGCGATGCGGGTGATGGCGGCATCAAACTGTGAGCAGCGCCATCTATGTCTTCTGTACGAGGGGCTGGTCATGTCTGTTTTGGAGTATGCAATGGCAATCCTGACTCTCAGCCATAAGCAGATAGAAAGGATGGAAAGGATACAGAATGAAGCTATGCGCATTATTCTTGGATGTACAACAGATACAGCATGCAGGGCGATGCGCTACCTTCTTGATTTTCCAACCATTTAAGAGATAATGCAAGTTTGCAGGGCACGCGCCTACCTCAGAATTAACGCAAACACACAGCATCCACTGCATAGTGAAATTAGGAAGGTGAAGGGCAGCAGGTTAAAAAGAGGACGGTCGTGGATGGGTCAAGCCGAAGACATTCTTCAACAGGTGTGTTCACTTGAGGACTTAGAACCTGGCGAGGAGTGGGTGCAAGTGCCAACAGACTTCTGCACATCCTTTTCAGTTTGCATCCAACTAGATAGAAAATGCAGACAAGAAAATCCGGCTGCTGTGGAGGCTGAAGTACAAGCGTTGATTTTCGAGAATTCGCTAGACAGTGACGCGGTCATCTACACAGATGGGTCGGTCGTCCGACATGTGAGAAGCTCATGGGCCTTTACAGCTCGGGCCGGAGGGAGAATTATGAAGGAGGACTCTGGTGCTTTCACTGAAACCACAAGTAGCCTGACCATGGAAGTCATGGCAGTAAGTAAAGCAATAACATGGCTCGAGACACAGACATTCACTAGGGCTTGTTTCCTTAGCGACTCAATGAACATTACAAGAGGATAGAGGAGGGGTCGATCCGAAGAGAATGGTTGCTGCCTCTGGAGCGGTCTCGGCTGGCAAAGATTAGTTTCATCTTCGTGCCAGGTCATGCGGGAGTACAAGGAAATGAGTGGGCTGACAAGCTCGCAGGTGAGGCTACTGTGGAGGGCGGACGCGCCATGGACCAGGCTGACATTCTGAATGCTCTACGAGAAGTGAGACTTTTGCAAGAACCAAGTGATGACTGTGAATCTACAACAATGGCCAGACTGCGAGAGCAGCAAATTAAAAGAGGGGTGGCCAAACAAGAACACTACGCAGGAAGCCAAAGAAGATTGATAAACCAACACAGAACTGGCGTCGTTAGCCGCTACACGCTGCGGGATTTGCTGAGGAGGGGATCCGAGCACTTATGGACTGAATGGTCCGATGTGCAACGAGGATGATCTGTCGACTATCTAACTAACTAACAATACATTATTGAAATGAATTCAAATATCACTACATTTGCCGTTCCAAGGGGACCCCTAACAATTTTAGCAACTTCACTAGCCTGGTACTGTAACTTGCTCTATTACTGACACAAGAAGGTAAATCAGATATGTTCACAGTCAATACAGGAGTGAGGCAGGGATGTGTGCTCTCTCCCCTGCTATTTAATATCTACATGGACAGAATTTCCAAAGAAGCAAGTCTCGACAGAACAGATTCAGAAAATTTAGAACTCTTTACTCCAGATGAAACAACTGATCCACAGGAAATAAATAAACTTCTATTTGCAGACGACTAGTGCCTGTTTTATAGCAACGAAGGCAGGCTGCAAAATCATATTAATAATCTGAGTTCAACATGCAGGAGGCGCAATATTAGTATCAATACAGCCAAAACCGAAGTAATGCGAGTTAGCAGATCGCCGGACCCACCAAGTATACAGATAGATAGCACAACTCTGAAACAAGTTAAAGAATTCAAATATCTTGGAAGTATGATCACAGAAGATGGCAGATTGGACAGAGAAATCGAAATCAGATGTCAAAAAGCTAGTGCACTTACATATCAACTATCACCCTTAATGAAACTTCCAAATATACCTATCCAAATATATATAAATATATATATTCTAAATAGACAGATAATAAACACCAACCCTATGCTACCAATCTCAAACCTGGACGTTATCCAAATTACATCTTCGCAAAATCAACACCTGCGAAATGAGATGCCTGAGGAGAGCTGCCAACTTAACAATCCGAGACCGAGTAAGAAATGCTATTATCAGACAGACTGTGGGACCAACACCTCGTGCCACATTTATTGAAAGACAGAAGATCAAGTGGTTTGGCCATGTCGTTAGAATGCAACACCAACAACTACCATCACTGGTCTTACATCAAAGATCATCTGCGACGAGATCACGAGGACGTCCAAGAAGAAAATGGATTGACGACATCAAAGGCATTGTACAATCAGATGGAATAACACTATCCAGTGCCGCCCACCAGGCGCTGGAACGCAAATTATTCCTCCCCACGCCGCTTGACGACAGAAGTGGAAGATGATGATGATGATGATGATGATGATGATGATGATGATGATGACTGACCCGGGGGCTGCGGCGAAATCGATGCCAGCTTTTATTGTTAGTTCCTTAACTGGTCCAGAAGGTGTACCTTCTGGGGGAACCATCAACATGCATAGGTGCGAGGTTCCCACTAGGTGATACTTTCACCTGTCAACAGAGGCGCAGAAAGCCGTGTATGACAAGTCACATGGTAAAATGTTCTCTTTACCATGCTTAGGGATAGAAATATCACTAGACAATCTAGAGAAAGAAAGAGACAGCTGACCATACACTGGTTACATATGCCGATTACTCCTGAAGGAGTTAAAAGAAAAATGTTGCATTGTGTTACAGGGGAGGATAAAGCTGAGATCTTCAGGCTGAACAATGGGGCTGGTAAGTGGGGTGCACTCTGCAACCCAAAAAGGAGTGTCCCATTACATATGAATCTACACACCTAGCGTTACTAACAATAATCACAGAGTATTGATTACGAACGAACGAATGAACGAACGAACTTTATTTTAAAAGGGTAACAAATTACGATGCCGGGGAGAAAGACCAATTGCCCTACGTGTGGTCAAGATAACCACTGGGCAAATAAATGTCCTAGCAGACGACCACCGATAACACCAGCAGCAACAATTGGTGTACAAAGTCATGAAGATTTCTTCCCTCTCGTGCGAGAAGTTCATCCACATAAAAAAAAGGAAGTGACACCAACTTTCAATAGTCAAATAAACACACATCAAGACAGAAACACACAAGAAAACAATCCAAAAATTAAGACTGGCGATTTTCAAATCGTCAGCAATCCAAAAGAAGAGAAAACGTGCAGACAGAAGACTAATGCAGTCACTAGACAGTTTAGACACTGCCACAGACGATCTTTCACCAACTGAATCCATACCGGAAAAAAAAGAAAGTACCAAAGACATTCCAGAAGATCACAAGACACACGAAAACGAACAAGAAGAACAACAGAATAAACAAGTACAAGAAGAATAAGACATACACAGCACAAAATACATTCTCTTCGAGGACACCGTCGCAAGTGACAAGAACAAGGTTCAAGATGATCCTCTTGTATAAACATTTGTTACTGGAAGACTTGCTAGCCTAGACGTGTCCATTTTGGAAAACGACTCGCTGTGCGAACTGATCTAGTGATATACGTACAAAATTACAAAGTATCACACTCATATGCAAACACAAACCAGACTTTATACTACTACAAGAAACAAACATATATTCAGAAACATTCGCATAACAAATCACCATACAGCTCCATCTCAGACACTCATGCTTTAGTTTAGGCATACACAAAATCGGGTCCGATACAGCCATACTGTAAGCATCAGACAGGTGGGATATTATTAGAACACAATATGTGAGTCAGGAACGGGTAGCTATTAATTTCCTGTGTAGTAATGATGACCCGTTGTTGATTCCTTGGTGTTATGTTGGATTCAGTTGTGACGAGCCCCGCATGTCTGCCATGTCCCTTGATGGGGTGTTATTATTAAATGTGATGTCTAGAGGATATGTGGTGGCAGGTGCTGTGACTGTGACTACTCTCTCTCTCTCTCTCTTGCTGTGACTGTGACTACTCTCTCTCTCTCTCTCTCTCTCTCTCTCTCTCTCTCTCTCTCTCTCGTTCATGTGGCTTACTCACAACGCCTACTTGCAGACGCATAGATGTATTGGAAGAAACACGCTGCAGCTCTCTTCCAACGGAAAGTGGTTTTTAGATATGGCTGTTGGACTTCTGACCCGACAACAATATATCCAGGCCTACCACAGCGATCACCATTATCTCCAGTGCTGTTCAATGTCTACACTGTGAGAATCACGAATGAGCAGATCACAGGACCGGGTAGGACATTGTCGTATACCAACTATATGTTAGTGTATCGTCAGGGCAAGGATAGAGATCGGGTTGCTCTGAAACTACAAACAGAACTCACTCACATTAGTACGTGGTGTCTTGAACCTGGTGCAACGGTCAACCCAACGAAGGCAGCAGTGACATGGTTCTCTTTGAACAAACATATTGTCAACACTCCAATAGCAATTGTACATCTATGCTCAGAGACTGTGGAAAGAACGCAGGCAATGAAATACCTGGGGATACGATTTGTCGAAGCCGTGTTTATACTGAGCACATCGACCAGGTGATAATAAATGCCAAGCGCAGTTTGTTGAGATGCGGGTGATGGCGGCGGCAAACTGTGAGCAGCACCATCTATGTCTTCTATACGAGGGCCTGGTCATTTATGTTTTTGGGTATGCGATGGTGAACCTGACTCTCAGCCATAAGCAGATGGAAAGGATTAAGAGGATACATAACGAAGCTATGCGTATTATACACCCTAGAGATGTAGGGCGATGCGATACCTTCTTGATTTTCCAACCATGGGGGAATGGGTGACAGAATACAGATCTGACGAGCATAGGCACATCTCAGAGTAAATGCAAACATACAACATCCACTGCACAGTGAAATTAAGAAGGAAAAGGGCAATAGGTTAAAAAGAGAAAGGTCATGGGTTGGTCGAGCTGAAGACATTCTTCAACAGGTGTGTTCACTTGAGGACTTAGACCTTGGCAACGAGTGCGTACAAGTGCCAGCAGAGTTATGTACGTCCTTTATAGTTTGCATCCAACTAGACAGAAAATACAGACCAAAACAAAACAAAAAAAATCCGGCTGCTGTGCCGGATGAAGTACAGGATTTTATCTTCAAAAATTATGTAGAGGATGATGCTGTCATTTACACAGTTGGATCGGTCGTTCGACGAGTGAGAAGTTTATGGACCTTTACGGCTCAAGCTTGAGGGAGAATTGTGAAGTAAGATATTGGTGATTATGTCTTGACAACAACTAATCTGACTATGTAAGTCATGGAAGTAAGTAAAGCAATTACATGGCTCGAGACACAGACCTTCTCTCGGGCATGTTTCCCTAGTGACTCAATGAGTAAGCTCAGGAAGATAGAGATGGGGTGGGCCGAAGACTGTGGTTGGCGTCTACGAGGCGGTCACGGCTGGCAAAGATTAGTTTCATTTTCATGCCGGGGCATGCGGGTGTCCAAGAAAATGAGGGAGGACGAGCCATGGACCAGGCTGATTTACTTAATGCTCTACAACATTGGTTCTCGACCGGTGGAGGGGGGGGGGGGGGGGGGTTAAGATAATTTCAAGATCGCATTAATACAAGAACCGATTACTTGATATTGTTTTTCCCTTCATACTTTACGGTTCTGTACGTCTCACCCTTCTGGAATTTATTTTATAACGTAAGTAGACCAGCAAATCACGATTTATTAGACGTGTAGACTTGTTCTAGGATGTGCTATTATATTTAGCTTCTATTATGACGTATATTGTGTAGGGGCGGGGGGATTTTTAAGGAGGAAATACGAAAGGGGGAGGATGACGTTCTAAAAATATGGTGAAGCTGGGCACGGGTTAACAAAAAAGGTTGAGAAAAGGTTGAGAACTAACTGACATGTTAGTCAGTTTAATATTACTGCTCTACGAGAAGTAAGTCGTTGGCGGGAATCAAGTGATGACTGTGAATCTACATCCATGGTCAGACTGCGAGAACAGCAAGTTAAAAGAGGTGTGGCCAAACACGAACACTATGCAGGAACCAAAGAAGATTAATAAATTAACACAGAACTGTTGTCGTGAACCGCTACACTCTGCGAGATTTACTGAGGAGGGAATCCGAGAACTTATGGACTGAATGGTTCGATGTGCAATGAGGATTATCTGTCGACTAACTAACTAACTACCACGGTAGCAGATTGATAGAGATTATTTCACACAGACGCACAAACAAAAACCCTCTACAGCTAGCAGAGACACACTCACTTTCGTTCTGGCGCACGTTCACTGACAACTGTAGACATTACGCTTGGTGAACATCTTTCTCTGTTGTTATTGTTACTCTAGCGCGTGTTGTGCTATCCTCACTACAATCATCCTCTTTCTGTCTCAGCTCAGTGCGATGCCACACGTAGTTCACTACTGTCACCCTCACATCGGTCTAAGTGGACACCCACTGTAAAATACATGTAGAGTTGTGATGGAATCTAATTGTCGGGTGAAAATACTTCCGAGCTTGGTGCTGAAAAACTATTTGTCGTATATGTGCTGTACCAAAAGAACTGCGTTGTGTATAATCGAGTAAAACTGTATGTGGTCGCTAAGCTGTCCCGTGCCTGAATGACTCGAGTCCAACTAGTCAAGCACTCGCTTGTGACCACTGCCTTTCCAGTGAAACGCCGAGCTCATTGAATACAGTTAACAGTTTCACTATTCTATTGTTTTCTCCAAACTAACACTTGTTTACTCTTTCTCTGTCCTCGTATTTAGCGTTTATTAACCTGATTAACTCTTTCTGTGCATGACACCGTCCGTCGTGGAAAACGACTTGCTGTGCGAATCGATCTGGTAATTTTATCTCTTACTTATTTTATTAAAATTGCAATGACTAGTGATATAATTATTATTACTTTAAATATTTGTGGTATACGTACACAATTACAACGCATTATCACATTCATATGCAAACACAACAAGACTTTATACTACTACAAGAAACAAACATATATGCAGACACATTTCGCATAACAAATCACCACACAGCTTGGTCTCAGACACTCATGCTTTAGCTTAGGCATACACAAAATCGGGTCAGGTACAGCTATACTGCAGACATCAGACAGGTGGGATATTATTATGACACCCACGGATGACCAGGGACGAATCTGCATATTTTTTTTAAAATTCGCATGTCCTTTATAGGAATGGCTCTCGTCGCTTCAGAGGTCACAGATTGTGAGAGTTGTATGGATATTTTGCCCTGGCCCTGCGGGGGTACGGGGGATTGAACAAGCTGATAGGCTAGCAGGGAATGCACCTCTTGGTGGTAGTTTGCGTATGGACAAGGGGGAGTTGGTTATGCGCTTGTGGGACCAGGTGCAGAAGGCGGAGGAACAGATTGAGAACCCATATGTGGAAAGAATGAGATTGCGGGGAATCAGCAGGGGTTCTGAAAGAATCTCAAAACTGAGAGGGAAAATCAGGAGAACTTTTAATCAGATAGCGGTGGGAACGATAAGTAGTATGACTCTTCTCTGGCTGTTGAACGAGGGGACGGAGCACGTAAGGGAATATCCTGACTGCGGTGATGTCGGTTCTTAACTCAACTCAACTCAACTTACAGGATAACGCTGTCAACATTAGCATCTTTCAGCTGATTGTTGATTTCTTGGCAAGATTATGCGCAGTAGTTTGCCATTGCTTTCTACATAATACAGTTGAAAAATAATATTATACATGCATACACCATTGTGAACATACATGCACCAAGAAATTACAATCATCAATCAATTTTTTACCAACATTAGTCACTCTGCTCAAATAAAATACATAAAAGAAACATAAAAATTCACAAATCACAAACCAGTACTAGCATACACAAGTACATATATTACAAATACACGGCCCTCAAAACGATCACCACACTGTATGTTCAACAACACCCTACTCCAATATACAGGTAATGTACAACACATGACACACCTCATGCTCGTGTACACTAACAGTACACACTTTCAAACACAATACAAACGATCATGCTATCACTCATATGCCCGGACCAACAGTGCAGTATTCAACGCTGAAACATAAACCAAACATACACTTCATTAGAGATATAATCACATACACCCACCAGACAGACTGTCTAACCTCTCTCTTGTTGCTGGACCAGGAGAAGGTTTTTGACAGAATGTCACAATAATATTCACACAAAGCACTAACAGACTATAACACAGGACAGTATTATAGACAGTGGATACAAATCTTGTATACAAATTCTCAAAGTAAGGTACTGGTGAGTCATTCACTCACTGCCAGTTTCAGGATCACAAGATCTGTAATAAACGGGAGTCCACTATCAATGGCGACGCGATGACTCGTTGTTCTTAGGGGAGACGCTGTTCAGTGTTTTCCTGTGAATTTCCTATGGAAATTCCCTTGGAATTCGTGTGGATAGTGTTTTTCCTTTGGATTATGTGATGTTATTTCGTGTTCGTTTATTGGAAGTGTTCAAAAGAAGCCACAGGTGGTGGATGAAATTTTGAGGGCAGCCGACAGATATTTGTTAGTTATGGTCTCGAGTTTCGCGACGGCAAGCAGATGATCTCTTTGGAGAGACAATGATTGCGGTCATCCGGCCAGTATGGTCACTGCCATAGAGGAAAGCAACGGCAAACTACCTCTTTGAAAGTTCCTAGTTTATTATGATTCGCTTAAAGACTGATCATCGCAAGACAAGGACAGAGACATTAAAATTAGGAACATGGAACGTTAGGACGTTAAACAACGACGGAAAATTAGAGAACATAACACAAGAAATTCAAAGAGAAAAAATTAATATATTAGGTATGTGCGAAACGAGATGGACAGGAGCAGGCATCAATATACATAAAGATTTTAAGATGATTTATTCTGGAGGTGAAGATCGACATAGGGGAGTGGCAATCATTTTGGACCGGAAAACATCAACGTCTGTTCAGGGATATTGGGCCGTGTCGGACAGAGTTCTAATAGTTAAATTGAGTGGCAGACCTTTTAACATAAATGTTATTCAAGTATATACCTAAACAGGAGAGTCCAGTGAAGATAGTGTAGAGGAATTTTATAATGACATAGAGTCTGCCTTAAAGAAATGTAAAAATTCAGAAATAAACATCATAATAGGGGATTTCAATGCAAAAGTAGGAAATCAAGGGGATAGATACACAGTAGCAAACTATGGTTTAAGAGAGAGAAATGAAAGAGGATACAGACGATACTAGAGTGGGCAAAAGAACAGGAAATGATTGTAGGAAACACCTGGTTCAAGCAACACCCTAGAAGATTATGGACCTGGAGGAGTCCTGACAGAAGGATTAGAAAACTGATTGACTACATTCTCATTAGCAGAAGATTTAGAAACGTGCTAAGAGTAGCAAAAACAGTTCTCAGTGCTGATTGTTATAGTGACCACGGATTACTCACAGGAACATTGAGGATAAAGTTGAAGAAAGTCAAGTATATAACAGGAAACACTAAATATGACTTGGGTACATTGAGTAATGACAAGGAAATACAAAACAAATTCAACATAGAAGTACAGAACAGATTTGAAATATTGTCTGATCTAGAGATCCTATTCCAGGATTGATTGATTGATTGATTGGCCTAGGAACCGACATCACATCATTCGGGACATTCCCATAAGCGCTCCGTCCCCATCCTCAGCAGCCAGCGAAGAGTTCCAACACTAATAGTTCCAGTAGCAATCTGATTATATGTCCGTCTCGCCTTTCCTCCGAGCGCCGAGCGTCGGCCAGATCCCCT
>JACEFZ010003292.1:77500-82500 GCA_014155875.1 Cepaea nemoralis
TATTATATTATCTCTTTATGTGATCAACATAGAACAATTAGTATAATGAGTCACATCACAAAGATTTTGCTACGAATTATCATGCAAAGAGTGAGGAAGAAATACAACCTGAAATAGGGAAGAACAATGTATGTTTGTAGAAGGAAAGGGTACAGTAAATGCTGTGTATTTGTTGCGAACAGTTATTGAACGTGCTTTAGAAGTAAACAAGGATATACATCTTTGCTTTATTGACTACACAAAGGCTTTTGATAGAGTTAGACATGTCAACATTGTGGATATGCTTGCAGATCTACAAATTGATGGGAAAGACATTAGACTTATAAAAAACATATATTGGAAACAACAAGCTGCCATAAGGATTGATAATGAAGTAGGACAATATCAACCTATTAAGAGAGGTGTTAGGCAGGGATGTGTAATGTCTCCAGATCTTTTTTCCCTATACAGTGAAAATATTTTCAGAAATGTAGAAGACCTAAATGGAATCAGCATTGGAGGACGAAACATAAATAACATTAGATATGCAGATGATACAGTATTGATTGCAGACAATGCACAGGATCTGCAACAATTAGTAGACGCTGTTGTTGTACACAGTGAGCAGCTGGGGTTGGAATTAAACTGTAGGAAGACACAGGTTATGGTCGTCACTAGGAAGAACGAAGTACCACAATGTAATATACAAGTAAATGGGAATATTCTTCAACAAGTGAATCGGTTCAATTATCTCGGAACAGTCATAACATCTGATGGCAGATGCCTTGAAGAGATTAGAACAAGAATCGCCATTGCGAAAGTAGCCTTTTGCAAGATGAAAATCATTCTGACCAATAAAATGATGTCAATTGAAACGAGAAAAAGAGTGTTGAGGGGATACACAGAGCCTGTTCTTTTGTATGGATGTGAAACTTGGACAATGTGCAGTCAAGCTGAAAAACATCTGATGGCTGCAGAAATGTGGTTTCTGAGGAAAATGCAAAGAATACCATGGACAGATAGAAAAACCAATGACCAAGTACTACAAGAGACAAATGAAAATCGTAGATTGATTAGAGAAATTAGACGTAGACAGTCAAATTTTTTGGACATGTTATGAGAAGAAATGGACTGGAGAACTTAGTGACAGCTGGCAAGATCGAAGGGAACAGACCAAGAGGAAGACCGAGAGGAAAATACCTGGATGGCTTGGCCACATGGCATGGACGAGACAGGAACACTGAGCTGATCCACGACTCTGGTGATCGAGTGAAATGGCGAATCATGACCGCCCACGCTTTCCGGCATGGCACATGATTGATTGATATGAATGTATATGTTGCATTCGCAAAATGTAAAAAACACCAAACGCACTCTGAAAATACACTATGTTTTGTAGGTAAAACAAAATATACTGTTTTGTAAATAAAAACCACTTTAAAAGGAAAACATCCACAATTATAATAGTCGAATGGACATAAATCATAACACTTATATCAAGGGACATGATGCAGCAAGGGCTGAATGGAAATAACGCATGTTTTTAAAACATCAGGTGTGCTGATGCGAGGTAAGGGCTTCAACCCTACACCGAATAGTTGGATAAAATGTGACCTCTCGTCCTTGATTTGGGGATGAAATTACAAGTTCCTCTGATGTCGGAGTGGGTTCGCTTGATGGCGAAAGACACTGGTATAAGGAAATGAATGAATCACCCAAATAAACGAGAAGTAGATTGTGAGCTTTACATACATACATACATACATACATACATACATACATACATACATACATACATACATACATACATACATACATACATACATACATACATACAATACATACATACATACATACATACATACATACATACATACATACATACATACATACATACATACATACATACATACATACATACATACATACATACATACATACATACATACATACATACATACATACATACATACATACATACATACATACATACATACATACATACATACATACATACATACATACATACATACATACATACATACATACATACATACATACATACATACATACATACATACATACATACATACATACATACATACATACATACATACATACATACATACATACATACATACATACATACATACATACATACATACATACATACATACATACATACATACATACATACATACATACATACATACATACATACATACATACATACATACATACATACATACATACATACATACATACATACATACATACATACATACATACATACATACATACATACATACATACATACATACATACATACATACATACATACATACATACATACATACATACATACATACATACATACATACATACATACATACATACATACATACATACATACATACATACATACATACATACATACATACATACATACATACATACATACATACATACATACATACATACATACATACATACATACATACATACATACATACATACATACATACATACATACATACATACATACATACATACATACATACATACATACATACATACATACATACATACATACATACATACATACATACATACATACATACATACATACATACATACATACATACATACATACATACATACATACATACATACATACATACATACATACATACATACATACATACATACATACATACATACATACATACATACATACATACATACATACATACATACATACATACATACATACATACATACATACATACATACATACATACATACATACATACATACATACATACATACATACATACATACATACATACATACATACATACATACATACATACATACATACATACATACATACATACATACATACATACATACATACTACATACATACATACATACATACATACATACATACATACATACATACATACATACATACATACATACATACATACATACATACATACATACATACATACATACATACATACATACATACATACATACATACATACATACATACATACATACATACATACATACATACATACATACATACATACATACATACATACATACATACATACATACATACATACATACATACATACATACATACATACATACATACATACATACATACATACATACATACATACATACATACATACATACATACATACATACATACATACATACATACATACATACATACATACATACATACATACATACATACATACATACATACATACATACATACATACATACATACATACATACATACATACATACATACATACATACATACATACATACATACATACATACATACATACATACATACATACATACATACATACATACATACATACATACATACATACATACATACATACATACATACATACATACATACATACATACATACATACATACATACATACATACATACATACATACATACATACATACATACATACATACATACATACATACATACATACATACATACATACATACATACATACATACATACATACATACATACATACATACATACATACATACATACATACATACATACATACATACATACATACATACATACATACATACATACATACATACATACATACATACATACATACATACATACATACATACATACATACATACATACATACATACATACATACATACATACATACATACATACATACATACATACATACATACATACATACATACATACATACATACATACATACATACATACATACATACATACATACATACATACATACATACATACATACATACATACATACATACATACATACATACATACATACATACATACATACATACATACATACATACATACATACATACATACATACATACATACATACATACATACATACATACATACATACATACATACATACATACATACATACATACATACATACATACATACATACATACATACATACATACATACATACATACATACATACATACATACATACATACATACATACATACATACATACATACATACATACATACATACATACATACATACATACATACATACATACATACATACATACATACATACATACATACATACATACATACATACATACATACATACATACATACATACATACATACATACATACATACATACATACATACATACATACATACATACATACATACATACATACATACATACATACATACATACATACATACATACATACATACATACATACATACATACATACATACATACATACATACATACATACATACATACATACATACATACATACATACATACATACATACATACATACATACATACATACATACATACATACATACATACATACATACATACATACATACATACATACATACATACATACATACATACATACATACATACATACATACATACATACATACATACATACATACATACATACATACATACATACATACATACATACATACATACATACATACATACATACATACATACATACATACATACATACATACATACATACATACATACATACATACATACATACATACATACATACATACATACATACATACATACATACATACATACATACATACATACATACATACATACATACATACATACATACATACATACATACATACATACATACATACATACATACATACATACATACATACATACATACATACATACATACATACATACATACATACATACATACATACATACATACATACATACATACATACATACATACATACATACATACATACATACATACATACATACATACATACATACATACATACATACATACATACATACATACATACATACATACATACATACATACATACATACATACATACATACATACATACATACATACATACATACATACATACATACATACA
>JACEFZ010003292.1:87500-92500 GCA_014155875.1 Cepaea nemoralis
GATAATATTACATTGTTGATGATGGTGGTGTAGTAATCATTTGCTCTAATGCTTACTAAAATCTTTCAGTATAAATTATTTCATACTCCAAGTATTCTCATTTACACTTAGCTTTATTTAAACAATATTAACGGTATGACCGAACCTTCCTATTTCAATTATTCTCATTCACCGTTGCTTTCTGAAATTGTATGTACCTACACAATTGTCCATACATTGAACAACCCAACAAGCATCTCATTTTACACAGTAAACTGCAAAACAGGAATCTATGGCGTTTCACGAACGAACGAACAAACTTTATTTTCAAAGGGTTAAGAAGTGGGCACGCAGGCCCGTCTAACATTCTGCCCTTCTATCACTCTCTTTCATACATTATTTCATTCACACATCATTCAAGGCTAACAGAGAACAACAATAATATAAACGATATGCATTATAAAGGCATGGGCAAAATGCGAACATCAAAACTACACGACACAGTAATATTAGATAATGGTCTGACACTTGTTGTTAGCCATGTGGAATATACTGGCCTACCAAAAGGGGACTGGCTGTTATACTAGGGTTTTGTTGTTATTATTATTATCTCTATTATTAAGGGAACAAAAAAAAAGATTTGAGATAGTGTTCGAATAATTTGCGATTATATGAAAAGGGATTGGTGATGTCTCTGATTTCTTGTGGAAGATTGTTCAACAGCTGAGCTGCAGAGTACGTTAAGCTTGTTTTGTATAAGTCAATCCTAGGCTTCGGAATGTGTAATATATTTAAACGTTTACTGTGTCTAGCATTATATTTAAACAATGGCCAAAGGTAATTTGGCGCATTCCGATGCAGGATTTTGTGAATTAGTTTAGCTTTATTGAAAAGCAGGCGTTTACGGAGTGGTAGTAACTGAAGGCGTTTATACAGGCTAGGATTGTCAGTTAAATGTTTGCTATAAATTAGACTCATGGCCCGTTTCTGGAGTGAGTAAAGTCGCTTGGTGTTTGAATTAGAACAACCGTCCCAGATCGTAGAGCAGTAGTCAAAGTGTGTCTGTATATGAGAAGTATAGAATAGTTTCCTTGTGTCCTCATCAAGGAAGTTTTTAATTTTGGCGAGTTGGTAGACTTTTTTCGCTGTTTGTTTAATGAGCACTTGAACGTGGGAATTAAAGGTTAGGTTTCTATCAATGATTAGGCCTAATGTTTTGTGCTCAATTACACTTTCTACTGGCATGTTATCGATGTGAAGTTGAAGTGTTGTGTGTGAGCTTAGAGTCTGAAGTCTTTGTCTGGTTGTTAATAACATTGATTTTGTTTTAGTGATGTTAATTTGCATACGGTTTGAATAGCTCCACCTAACTACATTATTTAATTCTCGTTGTAAAGACGACTCAAGTAAAATACAGTTTTCAGCGTTTGTTTACACTGTACAGTCGTCTGCAAATAGATCGCAGGACGACGAAAGATGCAAAGGTAGATCGTTAATATATATAGCAAACAATAGAGGACCAAGAATAGAGCCTTGCGGTACTCCAATATTGAAGGTAGTGGTATGAGGCAGACATTTATTATGTGATACTACTTGCTTTCTGTTTGATAGAAAAGATGATATTAGAGTGACTACATTAGGGCCAATTTTCATTGTCTCAAGTTTTTTAATTAAAATAAGATGATCTATCATATCAAATGCTTTCTTGAAATCAATAAACACAGTTCCACATAGACTATTGTTGTTTATATTCTGGTGCCAATTTTCTATCATGTTTGTTAGGCCGTATGGCAAGAATATTTTGTCGAAATCCTGATTGGCTGTCAACAATAAGCTTGTTGCGAACTAAATACTGTAAAGTTACTTTATGGATGTGTTTTTCTAGTGGCTTAGATAGTGATGATAGTAAAGAAATGGGTCTGTAATTGTACGGGAGACCATTGTCTAATGAACCAGATTTAAGAAGAGGGTACACTTTGGCGATTTTGAGAGCTGATGGAAAGTGGCCTTTGGTGAGACACTGATTATATACATAGGTTAGTGATATACAGATCACTGGCGCAGCACAACGGAGAATCCGGTTGCTGATTCCATCTAACCCAGATGAGGTTGTGTTTATTAGGTTACTGAGGTAAGTGAATACTTCAGTAATTGTCATTAGCGGTATGTCGGAAAGAATATCGCGGGAGCATCTATTCTCGCAAAACGATGACAATAAAGATAAGTTGCAAGGAGAATTAGGTATTGAAACCTTCATCTGGTCTATGTCAGTTTGAAAAAAATCACTGAATTGGTCGCATTTAATATGATTTGATGGTAAAGAATTGCGGAAGTTATACTTGTGTGTCAAGGTGTTAATTGCCTTCCATATATCCTTACTATTTGTTTTATCCATTACTAAGTTCTTAAAGTAATTTTTCTTTTCCTGTCGTATGCTATATTGAACTTTGTTTCTAAGAGTACGGTATGCACTGAGATCCCGCTTTTGATGTGCTTTATCTCTATCTCTCATAATTTCAAGTATTTCCTGAGTGATCCAAGGTGGCTTGACGTGGTGTTTTACTCGAACTTCCTTGACTGGCACATGTCTATCAAAAACATCAATAAAGATTTTCATCCAGAATTCCAGAGCATCGTCTGGGTCAGAAAGCTGATAAACATTGTCTAGAGGTGAACTGAGCAAGTCCTGTAAAAATGCGTTTTGGTTGAAATTTTTGTAACTTCTATATTTTACACTTATGTGTTTATGTTTAGGAGTTTTAATTCCCTTTTTAGACCACGTGCAGCATATTGGGTAGTGATCGCTCATTGCACAATTGGGTACGGTGCATTCTATGATGTTGTCTGAGCAAGTTACATAAATGTGATCTATGACTGTTGAAGATGACTTTGTTACTCTAGTAGCTTGGTGTACTATTTGTTGGAAATTGTATGATGCAATTATATTTCCCCATATTATGTTGGATTTGTTGGTGTCAATGTTAAAGTCTATGAGTAGTATAATTTCCTTCCCGGAAGCGAAAACCACGTCCATCATGGTAGTGAAGTTTTCGTACCAGACGTGTCCAGCACTGGGATTTCGATAGAGGTAGCCAATTATCAGGGGTGTGCGGTTTTGAAGTTTCAGCTCTAACCAAATACATTCTATTTCGCAAGTTTCAAAGTCTAGCCTGCGGTGAGCATTTAGTAAATTAGAAACATAGGTTACTATGCCTGTCTCTTGTTTCCTACAGGGATCCCTTCTAAAAACTGTGTACCCTTTAATAGAGATGTCCTCATCTGAAATTTTATCATTAAGCCTACTTTCACTAAGGCCAAATAAATGAAAATTTTGATTAAGAATAGAAGATAACTCTGGTAGCTTGTTAAATAAGCTGCAAATGTTTAAGTGTCCAAGGCGTATTCCTGACTTATTGAGCCAGTGTTGCGACTTCTCAGACATTTTATCCACGAAGAAAGTGTAAATTAGTCAAAGTTAAGCAAAAATACAAGATAATAAAAAAATCACAATTACATTAACTTACAAAATATCAGTAATATAAATCGATAAGTAAATGACAGTATTATAACGATATAACTAATTAGACCAACGAATATAATGCAAACACGGAACAAAACCAATTAAAGAACATACAACAAATAATTAAACTGAAATAAACTACTTCACAAGCTAAGTAACCAACTGTTATCCAAAAGAATTAATAAATGACTATACAAGTCAATGTCTCTGTTTAAAGCGGTGTATCCCACACGGGAAATAAAACGTTAAGCAGTAAGCGATTAAAGTTCAAGGAGGAAGCTCTGTTGCTGGTATCAATTCATATAGGGTTCCGTTTTTAATACGTATCCTATCACACAGGTCTGTATTGTACAGACATCATAAGGGCTTGATTCAGTGCGGCAGGACTAAAACGCATCAAGTATAGAAGTTCTGGACTCCAATGATGCGGAACCTGTTGTTGTCCGCTTGGTCGCTCATTACTGGCATGATCTTGGTGATGCGGAACCTCTTGTTGTCTGCTATGGAGCCCATAGCTGTCTTGATCTTGGTGTGTCAAGGTGGTATTACTGCCGTGCGTGTGTACCGCTGCTTGCAACGAGGGTTCGTTGGAAGTGAGGTTAGGGAAATCTTCCTGGTAGTTATTTCCTTCACGAGTGAGGGTGGGGGTAGGAAGGAGAGGTTGATTTATTCTTGGTAGCATGTGTGCACCTTGAATAGCAGGCGTTCGGAGGTCAGACGTCAGCTGACGTTTATCCGGGGTGATGGGGATATTTCGACTGGCTTCAGTAGTCAATGTACGTCGTGTTTGTGTGTTGGTCTTGTTTTGTGCCCTCTCCGGATACTTGATATTCTTAGCAAGGAAGCTATAACTTAATGTGGATGCGTGGATCTGGTCGCTGTACAGTCGTTTCTTTGGCGCGCCTCTTTGAGATGTAAAAAATGGTGTGTTGTTGATAAAGTGTACATTATACTGAGTACAGAATTTCTCTAGGGTGTTGTTGTTTATGTCGGCTAGTCGACGTTCGGTGCCATAACATGGTGGTATGATGGAAGAGAAAAACACTTTAGAATTTGGAAAATTATGGCGTAATAAGTCTAGTAGTTTTCGTAACTGAGAAATGGTACTATTTTGGTTTCTCATAGTGTCATTAATTCCTATATGTATTGGGGTTTAGGAAAGTACAATAACATCAAATGGCAGATCAAAAGACGAGATAGAAAATAGATGCAATAAAGCAAACCAACTCATTGGACAAATGGCACCAATACTAAATAACAAACATGTAACAATAACTACTAAGAAAGCACTTTACAACACAAATCTTCCTACCAACTTTATGTTACCAATGCCAAACCTGGACAATGACAGAAAAAGAGAAAAGAAAAATCACAACAACAGAAATGAGATTCCTGAGAAGAATACTCAACGTATCAAGAAGAGATAAGATCAGAAATAAAGAAATCGGGATTAAAGTGGGGTTATAGCTACGCTAGAATTTATTAGAAGGCAGCAAGTCAA
>JACEFZ010003292.1:97500-123637 GCA_014155875.1 Cepaea nemoralis
GTCAAGCAAAGTACAGGGAGCTTTTTGCTTCAATAAATGATGGACAACATCCGCTGAAGATTGTTCAATTAAGCCAGACACGATGGATGTCCATTCAATCTGCCATTGTCAGAATATTGCAGCAGTGGGTCGAGCTCAGAATTCATTTTGATGTAGCAAGACTCAACGAGCGCTGTTATACAGCAGAACTTCTACATTCTATGTTTAGCGACATGAAAAATTATGTGTGTCTCATATTTCTCAAGAATATTCTCGGAGAAGTTCAAAGTGTGAATAAGAAATTCGAAGCAGATATACAGGATCCAACAAAACTACTCAGCGATCTTGTCCAGCTCATTGATTCTATCAGTTCAAAGATTGCTATTTCTGGGGGAAAAATTACAGAAAGTTATGCTATTCAAGATTATTTAGATCCTAATCCCAATCTAGGTTATGAATTTGAGAAAGAAATAGCAGACATAAAGTTTCCCGATGAGAAAGAAATTCTTGGAAGGTGCATCCAGTTTTTAATAGAGCTATTGACACAGCTGCGTTTACGAACATCCGATAACGTTCGAGTGTTGCAGTCCATGTCATGTCTTAGTGGAAGTGAATGTCTACAGCCAATGAAGCCCTGTATATTGGATCTTGCTAAAATGTTTGTAGAAGATGCAGCTACTCTCACCCGCATCGATTTCCAGTGGAGAAAACTTCATCATATGCAGTGGACACAGACCTCTGACACACTTGGACTGTGGGCAGAAATAGCCTCATACAGGGATGCTACCGTTGAAAATCCTTTCCAAGATCTTACAGATTTAGCTTTAACTCTGCTCATTTTACCTTATTCTAATGCGGACGTGGAGCGTATTTTCAGTCAGATGGGAGTTATAAAATCAAAATTGCGGAACAGACTGAGCATCAAGAGTTTGACAGCTGTTTTGACTATTAGATATGGAATGAAATGATATGGCAAATGCTGTTCATGATTATAAAGCTACCTAAGGATATTCTGCGAAAAATTGATCACAGGAAGGCATATACACGTTTCTTTCAAGTCATCATCCTCATCCTCATCATCGCAGGAGCAAACACAACAGGAAATAGCTACAGAAACTGAAGAGGAGTTGTTTTACTGGGATTTGGCAGATCTGGAATAAACTTCATTCTAATATTCAGTGGTAATAATAAATTATAATGTGCTACTTTATAACATTTTGAATGAATACCACCAGCGCTTGTTCTAGTGATTTCCCAAAATATATTATTGCAATTTGATGCTTTTTTGGCTCGAAATTAGTTCTGATTGGGATTTGGCGGATCTGGAATAAACTTCAATGTAATATGAAGTGATAATAATAAATTATACCGTGCTACCTTGTTACATAAAAACAGTTGGTGCTTTTTTGTGTGCTTCCTAAAAAAAATTTGTGCTTTTTAGTTCTTTCTTGGGTCGATTTTGGCGCGTTTTCATCAAAGGGAGATGGCAACACTGTGCGGGAGTACAAGGACATGAGCGGGCTGACAAGCTCTCAGGTAAGGCTACTGAGGAGGGTGGCCGCGCTATCGACCAGGCTGACATTCTGAATTCTCTACGAGAAGTAAGACTGTTGCAAGAACCAAGCGATGACAGTGAATCTACAACCATGGTCAGAACTGCGAGAACTGCAGATTAAAAGAGGTGTTGCCAAACAAGAACACTTCTCAGGAAGCCAAAGACGATTGATTAACCAACACAGAACTGGTATCGTGAGCTGCTACACGCTGCGGGATTTGCTGAGGAGGGGATCCGAGCACTTATGGACTGAATGGTACGATGTGCAATGAGGATGAACTGTCGACTAACTAACTAACAAACTAACATGTTCAGACTCACACTCTCATCAAGTTCACAATTGATACTATACATGTTCAGACATAAATCCCATCAAGTTCACAATTCATACTCTCCATGTTCAGACACAGACTCCCATCACGTTCACACTTCATACTATACAAGTTGAGAAAAACACCCCTATCATGTTCATACTTCATACTATTCATGTTCAGACACAACTCTCATCAAGTTCACACTTCATACTCTCCATGTTCAGACACAACTCTCATCAAGTTCACAATTCATACTCTCCATGTTCAGACACACACTCCCATCAAGTTCACACTTCATACTCTTGTGACAAGATCGCCTTGGGTAGTGAGAGTGAACCACCCCCTAAGTGTCTCTAGCACTCCCGTGTATTCTAGCCCCAGGGGTTGGACAGGCCGATACACAATTTTTCCCTGTGGTTGATCTCAAATTAGTTATATAAGTCTACAAGCCCCTCCAGATTCTAGACCCCCACTAACTACCTACTCCTGTGGAACAATGAACACAAGCCCCTCCAGATTCTAGACCCCCACTAACTACCTACTCCTGTGGAACAATGAACACAAGCCCCTCTAGATTCTAGACCCCCACTAACTACCTACTCCTGTGGAACAATAAACACTTAGGCATCGTCCGAGACCACACTCAATAATTATACAAAGAGCAAGTCAACATATATCAACTTTATTCTACCCCTGAGAATATAGAACTGAAATGAATATCCTGAGAGAAAAATCTATTTACATAAATAGAAGATAGGGTAGAGACAGAATCAGAGATGTGGTATTCCTCATTAAGTTGAGAAGTAGAGTGGATGCAGATGTTCCGTCCAGTCGGTCCGCCACTCACCCGGCCTCCTTCCAGTGAGATGACTTGGACCTTGGTGACCACTCCGTCTCCCAGCGTGGATCAACAACAATAGAGTTACTGCTGGACCTTACTCGACTGGACCAATTGCATCTTCCTCATACAGTACTAAGTCACTGCGAATAAAGTACTGCACAGGTATCTGTAATCACTAGCTGGACTACAATCCTCCTGGACTTACCTCCAACTAATCTAAACTTAATGAATGTCAATAACGTATGACCAATCTAATGGTCGATCTGTAGCACATTACTCATGAGTGATGAATCTGTCACTGACCAATTTAACGGTCTCACACTTCAAACACAGTAGCACTGAGTTTTGTCTATGTTCATGACCAATTTAACTGTCTCACACTTCAAACACAGTAGCACTGGGTTTTGTCTATGTTCATGACCAATTTAACGGTCTCACACTTCAAACACAGTAGCACTGAGTTTTGTCTATGTTCATGACCAATTTAACGGTCTCACACTTCAAACACAGTAGCACTGGGTTTTGTCTATGTTCATGACCAATTTAACGGTCTCACACTTCAAACACAGTAGCACTGAGTTTTGTCTATGTTCATGACCAATTTAACGGTCTCACACTTCAAACACAGTAGCACTGAGTTTGTCTATGTTCATGACCAATTTAACGGTCTCACACTTCAAACACAGTAGCACTGAGTTTTGTCTATGTTCATGACCAATTTAACGGTCTCACACTTCAAACACAGTAGCACTGAGTTTTGTCTATGTTCATGACCAATTTAACGGTCTCACACTTCAAACACAGTAGCACTGAGTTTGTCTATGTTCATGACCAATTCAATGGTCCCTAACTGATAGCACAGTAACACTGGGTTTCGATTCAGTTCTTTGACCAATTCAATGGTCCCTTACTGATAAGACAGTTCACTGCTCGGCGCATCAGATAATGTAACATAGTTCAAAGTCGGCACACAGTTTCAATAGAATAGTAGAATCTGACACATATTTCTTTTGGAGACAATATTCAGGTTGAACTAGATTCCCTAGTCCCTTGACACCTCATCACTTTCTTTGGGTCTCTGATACGGAAGCTGGTGTAGGTCTCATCATGACCTTCCACTAAGACTGTCGTAGGAACCTCCTAAGTGTAGGAATAAACATTTTTCCGCGTTTAGGCAGAACCACCGCATTTGTATACGGTCAGGTGTCTCCTGTCATAGAGCATGATTGCTCAAATTACTGAAAGCTCCTTCTGAAATACTATATCTTCACAAGTATAAACTCAACAACAAACCATCGTGTCCCACACGTGCACCGTCAGGCACTTGAATCTCTGGATGCAAGCCTTCATACATAATGGGTCACCCTGGTATATGGTGTGGTTAAGTCAGGCGAGGTAAGTATATGGTTCAACCCTTCGCTGTAGCATACGAAGTGGTTTCCGGCCAACGACAAATCTAGTTGACTGGTTCCTCAACAGGCAACTCCTGAAAAGGGAGGGCGACAGGTGAGAGTACTCTGGCCTAAACCTTGGTCCACATGCATCCTATCAATAGCTACTCAACTCTCAGTCATGCTACTTAGTTATACAAATAACTAAAACATTATCTCTATTTGGAGAGTAGCAAAGCAAGGGGTCGTGGATGTCAGCTGGCCTCAAGAGAACAGCCCGTCAAACAGAGTAAGAATCAGAATGACGAGTCTGATCATAGGTCTCACCTATCCCTAATCATCTACCAGTTGTGGCTAACGTCACTATTGAAAGTAAGCTGCTATCTTTGTTCTAAAATTAATTGAACTAAACACCAAGGTAAAGAGTCCCTGGACTCGCTCCTTATATTAATAATGTTCAATAAGAAACATAAGCTTGATCAATATACCATCCCTCGGGATATAGGGATAATACATGATCATATCAGTATATACACCTTCCTGATTGCTTGTGGGACTACCTGCCCACACTGTAGCAACCTCTTCTTATCAGACTCTTACTTAGAGTCAAGAAGCCATTCTTGAGAAAACTTGTTCCCCACATGTTCCAAGGGTAATGTTCCAGCTCAGCCCTTCCCAAGTGGATGAGCCTTGGTTGGACCGAACTTCATTTGTGGTCTGGTCTGCCACAACATACTTTCGTAACTTGCTGGCAATTCCCCACATCCCATATGTCCCCGGTGTCTCATACGACCTCCTTGCATCCTTCCATACTGCTAACACATCAGGATTCATTCGGACTAGTGCTAGCATGAAAGAATCAGGAAAGCAAAGACAAGAATTCAGAACACATGTCTGTCGCGATTACCCGCATTGTTATCACGCGTCGACCTATTTGGCGTTCGGTATTCCTCCCAGAAGTAGCACATACCATGACCTAATATATGCATACACAATGTCACATCATATATATATATATATATATATATATATATATATATATATATATATATATATATATATATATATATATATATATATATATATATATATATATATGTGATAGCGCCTGACCAACGAATTTTGGTTTGGTCTATCTCGAGTTAAAAACCTGGCCACGCCGGAAACGCGACTTGAAACAAAGACCCGAGGCCATTTTTCCTTGTAGCAGCCAGCCACGTCGGTTTGTGCTGGTGAGAGATGCGGGCAGCATGGCCTTCAGTTCAGTGCTGTTCTGTTGTTGTCAGGTGGGAACAATTCCCTGAGTTGATCTGTGTCAACTAATGTTGTGACAAAACTGAGCGGCTGACTAGTTAGTGTCAGCAGGCCTGGGTTCTTGGTGGGATAGTAAATTGTGTCACAACTCTTGTTTATGTCGCGTCTTGGGGTTTATGTTGTGTAACCTATGGTTTTGTAGTGCCTTATTGTCTGTGCAGTGTTGCTTGTGTCAAAGTTCTTTATAGTGTCAGTCTAACCAGCCATTGTTTGGAACACCTGTGTTGTGGTACTTGGTGTACCCTGTTGTCTTAAGTGCTGTTGATTGGTTAGGGGTTACCCACTGTGGTGATTTGGTATATACAGTTGTCTATTGTATCTGTTATTGACATGCAATGTGCTGTTAGTACTTGCTTGCTTGATTAGTGATTTTACTTTTTGATGTGGTTACTGAAGACCAATGATTTTATTTTGAGGTGAAATTTTGAGATGGTAACTTTTAAAGAGATAGTTGGGGTGAGGAGATATGATGGTACATTTCTTTTGTCGGGACGACAAAAAAAGTAAGGGGTTGGATATGTGATAGCGCCTGACCAACGAATTTTGGTTTGGTCTATCTCGAGTTAAAAACCTGGCCACGCCGGAAACGCGACTTGAAACAAAGACCCGAGGCCATTTTTTCCTTGTAGCAGCCAGCCACGTCGGTTTGTGCTGGTGAGAGATGCGGGCAGCATGGCCTTCAGTTCAGTGCTGTTCTGTTGTTGTCAGGTGGGAACAATTCCCTGAGTTGATCTGTGTCAACTAATGTTGTGACAAAACTGAGCGGCTGACTAGTTAGTGTCAGCAGGCCTGGGTTCTTGGTGGGATAGTAAATTGTGTCACAACTCTTGTTTATGTCGCGTCTTGGGGTTTATGTTGTGTAACCTATGTTTTTGTAGTGCCTTATTGTCTGTGCAGTGTTGCTTGTGTCAAAGTTCTTTATAGTGTCAGTCTAACCAGCCATTGTTTGGAACACCTGTGTTGTGGTACTTGGTGTACCCTGTTGTCTTAAGTGCTGTTGATTGGTTAGGGGTTACCCACTGTGGTGATTTGGTATATACAGTTGTCTATTGTATCTGTTATTGACATGCAATGTGCTGTTAGAAGAAATAAATAAAGAGCTTGTTTATTTGTCCTTGATTTGTTTGTTTAGTCTCTTTTAGTTTTTACTTTTTACAGTCACTATTTCTACCACAATCTAACACCTTAATCCAATGTCTGGGTCTCAAATATGACAGTCAGTCCAGAGTTGAGGCCCCTGCCTGAGATCTCGTATATCTTCTTATCTAATCACTATCATCTTTTTTTGTTGGTTGAGGCGGTGTGAGGTTCTCTCTCTTTTTACTATTTTTCTTCTTTGGCCGTAACGAAGTCAGAACTACTCTTTACCTCTTAGCACCGTAGTGAAGGAAGCATCAGTCTTTATGATTGTCTCCCTTTCTCTTTTACCATCGACTACAAAATGGCGACCCCGACGAGATATTGTGGCAGCCTTTGAATTGTTCTGTTAGGAATTGTTTTAGTATCTAGTGATTGTTTTGTGTGATAGGTCAGTGTTTATGTTTGTGGTGTCCATTGTCTTTGAGTTGTGACATTAGAACCCAGGTTTGCTGCTGAGATCCCCCGGGCATTCCTGCACAAGAGAGGAGTCCCCTGTATGGTGAGTGGGCTCAGATAAATTGCCTCCTAGTACACTTCCACTGTATCCTATCCAGAGCAAGGATGGCTCTGTCTTCAACGTTAGGGACCGTAGCTCCCCTCCCAGTTGGTGCCCCTGACATCACAGGGCCCACTGGTGAAGTCAGGTACATAGTGGCACCTGTGAAGATAGAAGTACCTTGTTTTGGCCGGCAAGGTGGGCCAGCTGTTGAGAAGTATGTGAGGAAGGTGAGATCTGCCTGGAGGGCTGGTGCGGTGTGCGATGAAGATAAAGTGGACATTATTTGTGAAAGTGTTGCTCCCAGTGTGTGGGCGGAACTTGAACTTAGGTCAGCTTGTAATGACCCTGAGGAGATGCTGCAGACCATTCAGCAGGTATATGGAGAGCAGCGCAGCATGGTGGAACTGGCTGCGGCTTTCTTTCAAGTAACACAAGATGCAGAGGAATCCATCATGGATTTCTCTCACCGGGTCCACAAAGCCTTTCGTTTGGTGCTGGAAGCTCAGAGAAAGAGGGGCATGGTTGCTTGGGATCCAGTGATCCTAAGAGACTGGTTTGTTGCAAAACTACATAATGTTCTCAGCAGGAGAATGGCAGAGGAGAGGATATTCGCATGACCCGTCAGTGACTTTCCTTTGTGTTAGAGACTTGGCCATGCGATGGGCTGGTGTGTCGTTAGCTCCAGAAGTCTGTACATACCAATATGTAGAACGTCAAGATTACAGTTCAGAGAGGTGGCCTAATGCCAGTGGTCAGTGTCAAGGGGTCCAGCATGATGATGTGGTGGTGGAGGAACTTCGAGCTAAGCTAGGTCGGATGAGAGCCTTAGCTGATTCGTTGCTGCAGCCCAAGGTACAACGCAAGAGGTGCAATGTTTGTCGAAGCCGCACACACCTCCAAAACAGGTGTCCGAAGAGAGGGGTTGGTGTTATTCAGAACCCCTCTGGAGTCAATTGTAGCAAAGCATTTGCCAACGTAAGCCACCGAGACCAGCAGGGCCTTAAGCGACAACAGAGTCCGCCCCAGGTTGATCCTTCTAAAGGATCAGCCCCAGCAGTTCAGGTGGGTGCAGTGTCAACTTCTGGTAGCCGGATGGTTATGTGTGGCAACCAGAGAAATTTCTTTCGCAGGAAGAGGCGGAGGAGGAGGGGACAATGGAAGTCTCCTTGTGTCAGTGTGGCTGAACAGTTAGAGGGTGACTTGAGGGTTAGACTTGTGACAGATGGTCAAAGTGATGTGACAGATGGTCAGTGTTTTGTGTACGGGTGTGGGCCAAAATTTTCTGCATACCGATATGTCATCTCGTGACTTTGTGCAAAAGGGGATTGTGAAAGACCACCAGCAAGAACTTTTGCCCGTTAGACATGGTTGTGAAAGATAGAGACTGTTTTCATCCGTTTAGAAATTCCAGTCTTTTGGATTGACAGCCTTAGTGTAGTTAGTTAATTAGCAGTTATGTTTTGCTGTTGTTATATATTATGATTGCAGGTAGATGGTGTCATGTGATGACATGTCTTTCTTTTAGAGTGCAAGAACGCCAGGCAGACCAGGTGAAAGGGGTGGTTCTGTTGTTCATGTGGTGTTGTCATTACCATCATGTCCAGTAAGAGAGTAACTTCCAGAGTGAATTCATGAGGTGGGATATTATTGAAATAACAATGTTTTGTTGGCCCGGTATATTTTCCTTTATGTTTATATTCAGGTTACAGGTGACACATGATGAAATGTTCTTTTTAGTGTAGAGATACAGGTTGATAGAAAAACAAGTCATTTAGGTACCACAGTAGCTGCAGGAAGCTTATATTTGAAGAGACAAAAGGTATTATTTTTAAATACATTTTGTGTTGAATTTCCAGAGTTAAGGGAAGTAGTAACCAATATAAAGGTTACTGGTTTAATGTTTATGTTTGTTTAATTATTTTTATGTAAGAAGTGAGGGTTGTATTCATTTTGTTACAATTGGTGCTCTTATAGCAGAAGAGCTATTTTTCCTCACTGATGTTATTTTAGTCATTAGTACCAACAACTGAGCTAGTATGGTTTATACTTTTGTGTTGAGATTATTGGTATTTGGAAAAGACTGATGCTTGGTGATGTAATCTACACTGGTTCACATTGTAAGTGATGATTGAATAGAAAAAGACTATTTTGTTAAGTGGTACTCTTCAGGGATATAACCAGCAGTTTAGGTTTTGGGGGCAAGGTCTCCAAAGGTGACAAAAGTTTTTTTTTGTTGTTGATGGTTGTGCTCTATGACCAGGGAATTGTTAGGGCATAGAAGTCTGATGTCATTTTGATGGCTGGTTACGTATAACTGTCATTGGTGTCTTGACTGATTGATGATTATGTTTTTGGATGTGGTAACATGTGACATAGATTTGTTATGCCTTTGTCATTTTGATGGCGGTTTGTGTGTAAATTTAAATGAATCCTTGTTTCATTGATGATTATTTTTGGATGAGGTCACAGGTGGCTTTATTTTTTTTTTGGGGCGTTGGTAATTTTGATGATGGTTTATGTGTAGATGTTAACTTGTAAAGAGATAGTTGGGGTAAGGAGATACGATAGTCCATTTCCTTTTGTACGGGACGTACAAAAAAAGTAAGGGGTTGGATATGTGATAGCGCCTGACCAACGAATTTTGGTTTGGTCTATCTCGAGTTAAAAACCTGGCCACGCCGGAAACGCGACTTGAAACAAAGACCCGAGGCCATTTTTCCTTGTAGCAGCCAGCCACGTCGGTTTGTGCTGGTGAGAGATGCGGGCAGCATGGCCTTCAGTTCAGTGCTGTTCTGTTGTTGTCAGGTGGGAACAATTCCCTGAGTTGATCTGTGTCAACTAATGTTGTGACAAAACTGAGCGGCTGACTAGTTAGTGTCAGCAGGCCTGGGTTCTTGGTGGGATAGTAAATTGTGTCACAACTCTTGTTTATGTCGCGTCTTGGGGTTTATGTTGTGTAACCTATGTTTTTGTAGTGCCTTATTGTCTGTGCAGTGTTGCTTGTGTCAAAGTTCTTTATAGTGTCAGTCTAACCAGCCATTGTTTGGAACACCTGTGTTGTGGTACTTGGTGTACCCTGTTGTCTTAAGTGCTGTTGATTGGTTAGGGGTTACCCACTGTGGTGATTTGGTATATACAGTTGTCTATTGTATCTGTTATTGACATGCAATGTGCTGTTAGAAGAAATAAAGAGCTTGTTTATTTGTCCTTGATTTGTTTGTTTAGTCTCTTTTAGTTTTTACTTTTTACAGTCACTATTTCTACCACAATCTAACACCTTAATCCAATGTCTGGGTCTCAAATATGACAGTCAGTCCAGAGTTGAGGCCCCTGCCTGAGATCTCGTATATCTTCTTATCTAATCACTATCATCTTTTTTTGTTGGTTGAGGCGGTGTGAGGTTCTCTCTCTTTTTACTATTTTTCTTCTTTGGCCGTAACGAAGTCAGAACTACTCTTTACCTCTTAGCACCGTAGTGAAGGAAGCATCAGTCTTTATGATTGTCTCCCTTTGTCTTTTACCATCGACTACATATATATATATATATATATATATATATATATATATATATATATATATATATATATATATATATATATATATATATATATATATCATCAATGAAGACCTACCTTCACACAGAAATCCCGTGTTCCCCACACAATGAATTCACTATTAATTTACACCACAATAGTTTCATCATTCCTAGTGGCACAGAACTAAGTTCTCTCCTTACGTTGTCACTAAGCACACTTCTGTTTGATTCTTCACCTACCCACTTACCTTATTGTCTAACAGTTCTTGTTGTACTCTTCACTGACTGCCATCAATCTAGATCTCAATCAGGCATTATTAATTAAATCCTATTCTAACACAACAACCTAATAGATGCAACACGTTGCAACACTTGATACATGCAAGTTACGTTTCAATCGCAAACATAACACGACTGCATTACCACCAGGTGATTCGCGAACACACAGTTGTAAACAAACACACGGCGTAGCCTGCATCAGGCGTTATCGATCCGTTAGCTCATGAATAATGCAGCGGCATCCGCATACTAATGAGGTTAGCACAGTTGCGTTTTATAGAACAATGACAAAGTTAATTGATTTAAACAAATCCGTACCTGGATTCATGAACCAGACTCCAGCCAGCTTCAGAACTGTTTAAGGGCACATCAGCCTCCTTAAGCCAACAGTCAGCCGATATATGTTGGGTATGAGACGCACACAAAATGGCTCAAACCGGCCAGCGTCTTCTCTCTTCAGAATGTACGAAGTGAATGAACACTCTAGCCGCATTTCTCCCCTCGTGCCAATTCCTGCGCACGAGAAGTGAGTGCTTCTTGGGGAAAAACACTTTCACGGGAAACATTCATTTCTCCCTAGGATTTCTAGATTTCTCTCTGCACGGGAATTCAATGCAGCACCCGGTAACCCCGGTTCATTCAAACACCGGTTATTCGAGATGATTCTAGATGGAAAATACCTAGCGGCTTTCCTCAGTCTATTTATAGCTGGGAAAGTCCCTAATAACACGCTAAATAGTGCGGTAACCTAACGACCCGAGACAGATGAAAGCCGTTTTGTCACAACTCTCTATGTTCAGACACACACTCCCATCAAATTCACACTTCATACTATACATGTTCAGACACACACTCCCATCAAATTCACACTTCATACTATACATGTTCAGACACACACTCCCATCAAGTTCACACTTCATACTCTCCATGTTCAGACACACACTCCCATCAAGTTCACACTTCATACTCTCCATGTTCAGACACACACTCCCATCAAATTCACACTTCATACTATACATGTTCAGACACCACTCCCATCAAGTTCACACTTCATACTATACATGTTCAGACACCACTCCCATTAAGTTCACACTTCATACTATACATGTTCAGACACACACTCTCATCATGTTCACACTTCATACTATACATGTTCAGACAAACACTCTCATCATGTTCACACTTCATACTATACATGTTCAGACACCACTCCCATCAAGTTCACACTTCATACTATACATGTTCAGACACCACTCCCATCAAGTTCACACTTCATACTATACAAGTTGAGAAAAACACCCCCATCAAGTTCATACTACATACTATACATGTTCAAAAACATACTTTTCACAGGTAGTTCTATAATCCTAATGTGTACCACTGTCTTTAATCAATCATTCGAGGCGATATTGTCATCATATATGTTTTACCATCTTTAGTTTCACTTTTTCCTCCCCACCCAAAGAATATCCCACAGATATACAGGAGTGCACACTAAACAAGTTTATTAATATGATCGCCTAAAACCAGTATGTAAGGGATGTATCTCATAGGTCAGTTGTTTGTCAGCCGGGAAGTGGTAAGTACGACCATGACCAAGACAACAGTTTGTTTAACTTCCATCCCAACCCCGCCCACCCCAAATATATCCATTGTGTCTGTGACGAAGTAACTAATCAATGTAACTAAATTTAGTCTTTGATTTAGTTTGTTCTCTCTCTCTCTCTCTCTCTCTCTCTCTCTCTCTCTCTCTCTCTCTCTCTCTCTCTCTCTCTCTCTATCTATCTATCTATCTATCTATCTCTCTCTCTCCTCTCTCTCTCTATCTCTCTCTCTCTCACTCTCTCTCTGTCTCTCTCTCTCTCTCTCTCTCTCTCTCTCTCTCTCTCTCTCTCTCTCTCTCTCTCTCTCTCTCTCTCTCTCTCTCTATCTATCTATCTATCTCACGTGCGCGCGCAAACTTTTGGGTTTTTTGGGGGGCCGGGTTAAAGGGCTTTTCCTTTTTTTTCTCCCCCAGACTCTTTTTCTTAACCTGTTCATTGTTGTTGCTGCCTTACCAATCCGGATGTTGATTTCCTGATCTAGGGATAATTTGCTATTTACCACTGATCCTAGATATGTAAAATGGTCTACTATCTCTAGTTCGGCGTCGTCAATAAAGATTGATGGTACCCCATGTGCACCTTGTGACATAATCTGTGTCTTCTTTTTGCTAATTGTTAAACCAAATTCAGAACAAGCATTGGAGAATGCAGATAGTAGACATTGCAATTCTTCCTCAGAGTGGGTCGTAACTGCAGCATCATCTGCAAAAAGCAACTCTCTGATCAGTACCCTCCTAATTTTGGTCTTAGCCTTCAATCTCTGAGCATTGTAGAGGCCGCCATCTGAGCGTGAGTGAATGTATATACCACCATCCTGATCACGAAATGCATATTTCAGTAGAAGTGAAAAGTATATTCCAAAGAGGGTGGGAGCTAGTACACAACCTTGCTTAACTCCACTCTTGATTTCAAATTCTTCAGAAGTTGCACCATCAAACTTGATTATACCCTTCATGCCTGTGTGGAACGATTCCACAATGGACAGAAGAGTTGGTGGGCAGCCAATCTTCTTTAGTGCCTTGAACAGACCCTCACGACTGACCAAATCAAATGCCTTTGTGAGGTCGATGAAGGCAATAAACAGTGGTTGATTCTGTTCACGGCATTTTTCTTGCATTTGTCGCAATGAGAATATCATATCAGTGGTAGACCGGTTCTGTCGAAAGCCACACTGTGATTCGGGGTAGACTTGATCTCCTAGGACTTGAAGTCTACGCAGAACAATTCTGGCAAATAATTTTCCAACAATACACAGAAGTGAGATACCCCTATAGTTGTTACAGTCGCTCCGATCACCCTTGTTCTTGTACAGCGTTATGATGTTTGAATCTTTGAAATCCTGTGGGACTTGTCCTTCACGCCAGCATAGCTCTATTAGCTGGTGGATCTGTAGAGTGAGTGTTTCTTGCCCACTCCTGATAACCTCTATTGGAATCCCATCCTTACCTGGAGCCTTGCCAGATGCAAGTTCATTTATAGCACACTTAACTTCTCTTATGGTGGGAAGTGTGTCCAGGTGGTCAAGAGTTGGTAGAGCCTCTATGGCATTTAGGGCATCATCCGCTAGTTTGGTCTCACTTGAGTAAAGCTCCAAATAGTGCTCTACCCATCTGTCCATCTGCTGTTTCTTATCAGTGATGACTTCTCCAGTCAAGGTTTTCAGCGGTGCACTTCTTTTGATCACTGGACCACAGGCTTTCTTTATTCCTTCATACATGCTTCTTATGTCTCCCTTATCACTTGCGATTTGAATGGACTCACATAACTTGATCCAATAATCATTTGCACACTGCCTGGCAGCCTTTTGCACATCCTTCCTAGCTTGCCTTAGCTCACTCAGAGTGTTACGCGTTGGTCTTTCCTTGTTTCTTAAGAGAGCTTTCTTCTTCTTATCAATCAAGGGCTGCAGAGTCTCGCTGTTGGCCGCAAACCAGTCCTGCCTCTTATGATCCACAGTGCCGTAAACCCCTACGGCAGTTTTATAAAGAGTTTCCTTAATTTGACCCCACTTTTCATTTACTGTACAATTTTCTGGTGTATCAGTGAAAGCGTCTTCAAGTTGCTGTTGAAACTGAAAGCACTTTTCAGGATCATGAGTGTTAATAATATTAATCCTGGGGCTAGATTTGTGTTTAGCTGTGTAGATTCTCTTTGGTCTCAGTCTAACTCTTGCAACAACCAAAGAATGATCTGTATCACAGTCAGCACTGTGGTAACTACGAGTCAATGATATATGGTTCAGATGTTGTCTCCGTGTGATGATGAAGTCCAGCTGGTGCCAATGGCCGGATCTTGGATGTTTCCATGTGACCTTATGCATCTCTTTTGTTTTAAAAAAAGAGTTTGTAATACATAGGTCATTACTGGTGCAATGCTCCAGCAGCCTTTGCCCATTTTCATTCATGCGACCGATGTTGTATTTTCCAAGGGACACTGGCCATGAACTCGAGTCCTTGCCCACACGAGCATTGAAATCACCGAGCATATAAATGTAGTCAGATTTTGGAACTGCCTTGATCACGGAGTCTAACTCCTCATAGAACAAATCCTTCACATCATCAGAGGAATCGAGTGTCGGTGCATATGCAGTAATAATGGTGGCAAACCCACAAGAGGTTGCCAAGCGCAGGGATAATAGTCTTTCATTTCCTCCTGCTGGAATTTCAATCATTCCCAGTAGCGAATTCTTCACTGCAAAGCCCACACCGTGTTGCCTTTTTTCTGCCTGCCCTCTACCCTTCCAGAAAAATGTGTAGTTGTTTTCCCTGAGTGACCTTTCCTCAGCGAGGCGAGTCTCCTGCAGGCCAGCAATATCAATGTTAAGACGATTGAGTTCGGCATCAATCACAGCCGTTTTTCTCACATCGTCAATATTGGTCAAGTCAGTGGAAAATCCTGGACACATGGTTCTCACGTTCCAGGTTGCAAGCCGTAGCTTGAGGTTTCTATTTTTATTTTTGTTTGTACCTGGTGCATTGGTTTTACAGCCTGCGATTCAGATTTTGTCCTAGCCCCAAGCACCCATTGAAGCAGGCAGGCTGTGGCGGATCAGCACCCAATTGGCTTGGGGCTGCCCAGCTTGAGGCGGGCGGTAGCTGATCAGTGACACCTATAGGTGTCTCCCACCGTCAGAGGCAACGCGTGGCGCCCCATGTCTACGCCAACTGACAAGGACTTATAACCCGTAACAGTTGCCTCTCGCTTTGATTCCGAGACCAGTTAAGACCAGGGATGGAGTTATTGCCTCTCCATAGCACAAAGCCTGGGCTAAAATATAGAGATCATGTGTTGCCCATGCAGCATGATCCCTCTCTCGGCCTGCCTAGTTCACTCCAGAGGAAAGGTAACACCCCTACATCTGGAACAAGACAAGCTGCAGAAGCTGCCGGATCAGCAAAGCATTGCTCTAACTGTCCGCCTGTCGGAGCTTCGATCCTAGACCAGTCGCCAACCAAGGCTTAGGGCCTGGTCAGCCCTGCCATGACAATTTTGTCTTTAGCTTGCATTTCCTCGCACCAGGGTAAGGCTTGTACCCTCCCAATTGTGCTCTTCCGCCCGAAGCCGTTGGCACAATGTGGGGTGTCGGGTTTGGTAAGCGCCGCCCAACGTTCGGCGCTAACAGAAACCAGGTAGTACCGTCTACTGTTATACGGTAGCTCAGTCATATCTGACTAAGACCTGAAATACAAGTGTAATACATATTAACTAATAGTAAATTAATTAACTAACTACCTCCAACGACGATGTGTGTGTTGTCCTCCTGTTGTCCGTGTGTTGTGCCATCAATGTTAACAGTTAATATAGCTGTCCCTTGCATGTTGTAATCGACGTAGTTCTATTCCGGCTGTTTTCGAAGTTTCTTAGCAATAGCGAGTATGCAGTGTTCTTAATCTTTACACGATGACTGTCAGTTCACTGGTTGAAATCACTTCGCAGATATTATATATCGCTCGGATTGTTTTTAAAGCAACAGACTAAAATATCACAGCTTATTGTATGGCGAATAATTAATGTGCCTAGTGTTCTTCTGCTGGTGCATTAGTTTGCCGTGATAAAAAGTCAGCAATAATATTATCAGTGCCCTTGATATGGCGGATTTCAAAGTCGAAATCCTGAAGAAGAAGACACCATCTTGATAATCGATGATTCTTTGGAACACCTTGCTTAAGTACCAGCAGTGCCGACTTATCGGTTAAAACAACAAAATGCGAACCTAAGAGGAACTTAGATAACCGACGCATACAAAAAAGTAGACTTAATGCCTCTAACTCCACTGTGGAATAATGGATCTCTGCCTTTTTCAGCTTGCGGCTGACGTAGAGTATTGGATGTCTCAAGCCTTGATATTCTTGCATCAGGCATCCTCCAATTGCGATAGCACTCGAATCTGTGGTCAGAATAAAGGGTATATCTATGTTTGGTAATCTTAATACGGGTGGGTTAGAAAAAATTGATTTCAATTTGCACATTGCATCCTCTAAGCGGATACTCTTACAATTGCAAATATTACATAATTGTATAGGTATCGATGTAAAAATAAGTCTAAATAATGTAAGAGTGACAATCAATTTACTATAGGCATATATCAAAGTTATATGAAAAATTTTGCACCAACAAGAGTTAATGAACTGTAGCATGGTTTTTGCTCTTTCAATTTGGCGCAATGTTGATTGATATATGAATGAGATGGTAAATATGATGAACAATTTGTTTGTTATTCGGATCGTGGTGAAAGATTTATTTTGCAAGGTAGGTAATGTTATTTGAAGTTGTGTTAACAGCAAAAGTAGCAAGAGTGTCAGTGATTTGTCTTTGTTCATTCTACTGCTTGGTGAATGTGATTGTTTATTATTGTTGGTTGAGGTGTGTGTTTCAAAGAAATTGTATTTATCTGGTAAATAGGTGGATGTTAAATTAAAATTGGTAGTCTTTGTACTGATGGATTTAAATCTGCATCGTTTGCTGGTTTTGTTCATGCAATAAAGCAGTTTGTTTGTATGCAAACGTTTCTGAATTTGATTTTGTTTGAAGTCACTTGTCTGTGTTAGTTTATTGGGATACTGTTTGTTTGCATGAATGTTGCATGATGATGTTATTTCTGTATCTGCATAACTTTCTGCAGCTTAATGTGTTGTTTCTGTTTTAGATTTATGTGCCCTTGATCGATGATAAATGTGCGAGGAACACAGATGATGCCACGCTTTTGCTAATAATGATTCTTTGTCACTAATAGTGTCCCTTGGATATCTTTGTATTCCTTGGTTATGTTTCTTGGAATGCATGTCGTACTTGTTTCTAGTTCTCAGAGAAACAAATTCTTTCGACTCATAAAGTTGGAAATTATGAGTTCTCCCAGTTGTTGGTTTGGTTACTGAGGTTTTGTCTTCCTGAGAAACTGTCTGTAATGTGAAGTTGTCTTCATTGTCTTGTGTAGTAGTGTCGTTAAAAAATACTGTTGTTGCTGTGCTTCTGTTATTGTTGTTCCTGGCATAATATGGTTTCGGTTGGGAGTGATCTAAAGAAGTCGAGTCGGTTTGTACTTACTTATCCAGATGTTTGACATGATTAAGAAGAGTGGTTGCTATTGTGTCGTTGACTTCGTCGTTTCCGTTAAGAGAATGTGTCGTTAAAGTAGAATTGTTATCGTTGTTTTTGTCAATGTTGTTTTTGTTAGTCCGGTTAGTGTTCCCTGTTGTCTCTGTTGAGTTGTTCATCTGGGTTATGTGCGTCCTTTGTTTTGTCACTATATTGGCGTATTGTGTGTGTTGTTGCACATTTACAGGCTCAGTAATTTGTGGATCGATGGCGTCCTCAGTTCGAGGTGTTAATTTGATGGTATCATTGAAAGATTCAACCGCCTCTGTATTCTGCACCTCTGTGAATTCATTTCGAATTCCGTCATCGGTTGTCTCCCTTGTGCTTTTGGCAGTTTGAGACAAGCACGCATGGTTTTTCATTTTGGAATCGCTGTTTGGTTTTTGGATACAGTTTTTCTGTTCCCATTCTCTGATTTGCCTTTCAGAGCAAGATCTTATGTTGGGAAGATTCCCAAGGATGATTTCAGCGGCAGGATTTTCTAGTACTGCGCATAGCACTTGTCCTGATATAAAAGGTGTGCCGAATTTCGGCAAGTGCTAGGGGGTATCTTTCGCTCGTGCCTGCGAATGTGCGACACGTTACGTATTTGTGTGTGTAGTCTTTGTCATTAACTAATGTTCTCTTAATTCCACAAAGAGTCGCTCCGGAATCTCGTATTAATATACATTGTTTGTTATTAACAAAACCTGTTGCAAACTTTAACTTGCCTGTTGATGTTAAGGCTGCGTTGGCTATTTCGTTAGAAACTGGGATTGTGTGGCCGCATAACAAAGTTGTATCAAGCTGAAATTTTCTGCAGGTGTTACATGTGTTATCAGTGATGGTGTCAATGATTTGTACTGCATTCCCTAACTCACTCGAACTTTCACTCTGGATGTCACATTCGTTCTGTTGTTCAATTTCTTCATCTGAGGATGTGTCTATTAATGCGGCATTGGCCTGCTTCATCATCTTTCTCCCATTACAAACTGATGAAAAATGCCCATAGCTCGAACAAAAATAACATTTAACCGCTCTCTGATATGCGTTCCTTTTGTTCTTTTGTTTTTCCACTACCATTTGGAGATGACGTGGATAATTTGGTGATTTGTCACACATCGCGTACTGTTCGTGTGTCAGATGACAATACTGACACATGACTGGTTTTGTGAACTTAGAGCGTTGTTTGAACCTATTTTCATTTGGTTTTGAATATTTGGTGTTTGTAACCGCTGCTGTTTCATTTTGGCTCATATTTAACTGAAAAATATCGCGGTTCGCTGTAAAATATGCGCTCCCTTTATTTTCTATTTCTTGGATAGTTTTACAATCCATTTGCCTCAAAAATTTAGAAAAAGGTGTTGGTATTGTGCTAATAATTTTATCAATTATAATTAGCTCCTTCAGTTTATCATGGTTGTTATTTGTTTTTGCTGAGGTTATCCATTTTGTACAAATATCTTGAACTGTAGACACGTAGTCTATGAAAGTTTGGTTAGGTAATGGAGCTAATTTTGAGAACTGTAGTTGATAGCCTGCTGTATCTAGTGAAAAATGTTGGAGTATTCTTTGTTTTAAATAATCATAATCTTTCCTCATGTCTTGTGGAACTGTCTCTATCACTTTTAAGGGCTCTAATGCTAAGTTTCTCATCAGAATAAATGACCAGTCGACTTTCGCGACCTTATGGTAAGTCATCAAACACTCGAAGTTCTCTAAGTAAGCGCTTATAGAATCTCCTGAACAAAACGCTTTGACAAGGCCTTTATATTTGTTGTATTTTTGTTCATCTTCTTTACTTCTAATTTTGTTTACTGACATTTCTAAGTTGGAATCAATTTCCATTTGTTTTAGTTTTATCTGTGTCTCTGCATTTAATTGGGCTTGCTTGGTCGCAGCCTCAAGCTCCATCTGTATCTTCTTCTCTTGAGCCTGCAGGTGCATTTTCTTTTCTTCAGCTTCCATTTGCATCTGCACCTTTTTCTCTTCAGCCTCAATTTGCCTCTGCATCTTTTTCTCTTCAGCCTCAATTTGCATCTTCTTCTCTTCTCTTTCTGGTTGCATCTTTTTCTCTTCTGCCTCAATTTGCATCTGCATCTTTTTCTCTTCTGCCTCAATTTGCATCTTTTTCTCTTCTCTTTCTGCTTGCATCTTTTTCTCTTCTCTTTCCCTTGCTCTTTCTTCTCGTGCAATATTTTCTGAATGCGTCTTTTGTGCCCATTCTGCAAGTTTTTCCTCAATATATCCTAACCTAATACCTAAATCAATGCACTGTTCTAATGTTGACATCTTGTAATTTAGTTAATGTTCACTTTATTGAAATTAAATCCCTTTGAAATTAGTCAGGGTGTACAAAAGTTGGTTATCCCCATTAATGTTTACATTCAAATTTATATGAGCAGATTTACTTGGTTATGAGATTAGCATATACATAAAATCAATATAAAGAAAAATGTTACATCAATGAATGGAGGATGAGTATCGCTTAGGGATGTAATGAGCATGAAATGAAACTCATCTTATTTTTCCTGAGCTCTCGACTGTAGTCTTGTTCTCTCGCCACTGCTGGAGGATAGGTTACATACACACGATATTTCGCGGAACAATCTGATGTTGGAATTAAAAAAAAAATTAGTAACTGTCACTGTAATTGTCACAGTCATGTCAATGTCAAATTTCAAAAACATTATCATCATTTCAAATATTTTTGTAGCGGGAATATAATAGCTCATTCACAGATAGCTGCAAAGTTTTTGACTTTGTCATGTATGATAGTTGATATATATTTTTTTACTTGGCAAACCCAAGAGCTGTCTGAAAAGTAAAGCTTGTGATTGCCAAAACCGGCTTGCCCCCACATAGCCTGTCACCGTCTTAGATCTCTAGGGGATTGAAACTCGGGCTCATACAGGCAACAAACTCCGTTCGGATACAATCTAGCATCATTTATTTACATTATATTACAGTACGCTGGCGAAGCGAGGTTTTACAAGCCAGCACTCAGCAAGTTGCGTATCACAGGAGTTTACAATGAACATGATTATCACAACAACTCTATCAGCTATCTAACATATGCCTAAGACCCCTAAATACACTTGGGTCTGAAACTATCAAGTCCCCCTTAAGGTAAGCCCTGTTGCTTCCTCGATGTCCAGTCCGTGTCTTCCTTTCCACACGTGTCGCAATCCGACCCGGGTGGTAACTCTCTCCGAGTTTCTCGTGGACCCCGCAATCGGCGGGCCCCATCGGTGTCCACGGGGCTGTGGACACACTGACCGGTCCTTCGAGAAGGCTCTGGATTATTCGAGCCTTCGAGTGACTCGGTTCTTTCCCTTTAGCTGGAGTTCTATCCCTTCGCCAGTCTCTCTTACTTTTATGTTGGTACCGCTCTTATGTGAGGCTGTGACAATAGTGAAATTATGAAGTTGAAGGGCACCAGGTTAAAAAGAGGACGGTCGTGGATGGGTCAAGCCGAAGACATTCTTCAACAGGTGTGTTCACTTGAGGACTTAGAACCTAGCGAGGAGTGGGTGCAAGTGCCAACAGATTTCTGCACATCCTTTTCAGTTTGCATCCAACTAGATAGAAAATGCAGACAAGAAAATCCGGCTGCTGTGGAGGCTGAAGTACAAGCGTTGATTTTCGAGAATTCGCTAGAAGGTGACGTGGTCATCTACACAGATGGGTAGGTCGTCCGACATGTGAGAAGCTCATGGGCCTTTACAGCTCGGGCCGGAGGGAGAATTGTGAAGGAGGACTCTGGTGCTTTCACTGAAACCACAAGTAGCCTGACCATGGAAGTCATGGCAGTAAGTAAAGCAATAACATGGCTCGAGACACAGACATTCATTTGGGCATGTTTCCTTAGCGACTCAATGAACATGATCAAGAGGATAGAGGAGGGGTCGATCCGAAGAGAATGGTTGCTGCCTCTGAAGCGGTCTCGGCTGGCAAAGATTAGTTTCATCTTCGTGCCAGGGCATGCGGGTGTACAAGGAAATGAGCGGGCTGACAAGCTCGCAGGTGAGACTACTGTGGAGGGTGGACGCGCCATGGACCAGGCTGACATTATGAATGCTCTACGAGAAGTAAGAATTTTGCGTGAACCAAGTGATGACTGTGAATCTGCAACCATGGTCAGACTGCGAGAACAGCAAATTAAAAGAGGGGTGGCCAAACAAGAACACTACGCAGGAAGCCAAAGAAGATTGATAAACCAACACAGAACTGGTGTCGTTAGCCGCTACACGCTGCGGGATTTGCTGAGGAGGGGATCCGAGCACTTATGGACTGAATGGTTCGATGTGCAATGAGGATGATCTGTCGACTAACTAACTAAACTGGTCTCGGAAGTATGCCTTCTGGGGAATTTCATCGATCTGTATAGGTTTAAGGTTCCCACTAGGTGGTACATTCAGCTGTCAAAAGAAGGGCAGAAAGCCATGTATGACAAGTTACACGGAAAAAAGTTCCTTTTACCAAGCCTAGGGATATACATATCACTAGAGAATCTAGAGAAAGGAAGAGACAGGCTGACCATTTACTGATTGACTGTCACGATTACTCCTGAAGGAGTTAAAAAAATAAATAAATAAACTGCTGCACAGTGTTACAGGAGAGGATAAAGCTGAAGTCTTCAGGCTGAACAATGGGTTTGGCAAGTGGGGTGCACTCTGCAACCCAAGAAAGAAGTGCCCCATTACATACGGTTCTAAGCACCTGGGGTTACTAAAAATAATCACAGTGTACTGACTACGATGCTGGGGTGAAAGACCAAATTGCCCAACATGTGGTCAAGATAACTAATGGGCAAATAAATGTCCTAGCAGACGCCCACTGATAGCAATTGGTGTACAAAGTCAATAAGATTTCCCGCCTCTAGTGCCTTAAAAAATGTAAAAAATTCAGAAATATACATCATAATAGGAGACTTCAATGCAAAAGTAGGAAATCAAGGTGATAGATACACAGTAGGAAACTATGGTTTAGGTGAGAGAAATGAAAGAGGATACAGACTCGTAGAGTGGGCAACAGAACAGGAAATGATTGTAGGAAACACCTGGTTTAAGCAACACCCTAGAAGATTATGGACATGGAGGAGTCCTGATAGCAGGATCAGAAACCAGATTGACTACATTCTGATTAGCAGAAGATTTAGAAACGAATTAACAATAGCAAAAACAGTTCCCAGTGCTGATTGTTATACCACATTGTCTGACCACAGACTACTTACAGGGAACACTGAGGAAAAGTTGAAGAACGTCAAGTATATAACAGGAAACACTAAATATGATTTGTGTACAATTAAGTAATGACAAGGAAATACAAAACAAATTCAACATAGAAGTACAGAACAGATTTGATATATTGTCTGATGTAGAGATATTATTCCAGGATGTGGATGATCAATGGAAAATGTTGAAGAATTCAATCAAGTTGACTGCAGAAATAACTATTTCAAAATTAAAGAAGGTGGGTCTAAGAAATAGATGACAGAAGAAATTTTACGCCTAATGGAAACAAGAAGACCCAACAAATATAATCCTGCCAAATATGAAGAAATTCATAGACAATTCAGAATATTATGTAAGGAGGCAAAAGAAGCATAGCTTGAGGAAAAATGCTTAGACACTAAAAAAACAACACAACAGTCACAATACCAAATTAGTGCACAAAAGAATTCAGGAACATACTAATAAAAGAACAAGTACATCAACAGGCTGTCTCAAACCAAAGATGGCAAAATCATAATAGAAAAAGATCAGATTCTACATATACGGGCAGATTATGTGAAAAACCTTTACAGTGATAACAGAGAGGAACAGTATGATATTAGATTTAATAATGAAGGGCCGCCAATTTTGAACATGGAGGTTCGAAATGTTCTTAAGCATATGAAAGCTGGCAAGGCCCCCGGTGCAGATAACATCACAACAGAAATGATTAAAGCTTTAGAAGAATTTGGACTAGAGCAAGTCACCAGACTGCTGATCACATTATATGATACTGAAGATATACCTTCTGAATTATGTAACTCTGTATTTATTGCAATCCCAAAGAAATCAGGAACCTTAGAATGTGATCAACATAGAACAATTAGTATAATGAGCCACATCGCAAAGAGTTTTGATAGAGTTAGACATGTCAACATGGTAGATATGCTTGCAGATCTACAAATTGATGGGAAAGACGTTAGACTTATAAAAACATATATTGTAAACAACAAGCTGCCATAAGGATTGATAATGAAGTGAGACAATATCAACCTATTAAGAGAGGTGTTAGGCAGGGATGTGTAATGTCTCCAGATCTTTTTTTCCCTATACAGTGAAAATATTTTCAGGAATGTAGAAGATATAAATGTAATCAGCATTGGAGGACGAAACATCAATAACATTAGATATGCAGATGATACAGTATTGATTGCAGACAATGCACAAGATCTACAACAATTAGTAGACGCAGTTGTTGCACACATTGAGCAGCTGGGGTTGCAATTAAATTGTAAGAAGACACAGGTTATGGTCGTCACTAGGAAGAACGAAGTACCACAATGTTGAGTGGCACCTTGCAGTCTTGACAGACCAAAGTATGTGTGTTTGAATGTGGCCAAAATTCCATCACAATGCCTGGGCACAGCTTTAGAGAAACATGTGGTTCCCAAACGACATGGTCCCTCTCTCGACCTGATCTTTTGTATTCCAGAGGAATGGGTAACCAATACGTCTGGAACAAGGTAGGCTGCAGACGCTGGTGGGTGGCAGCAGCGTCAAACCTTCGAGACCTCACCTCCACGAGCGGGTGGCGAGTGGTGACCAGACCCAGGGACCCGAGGGACCCGACTTAGGGGCGTTCAGCCAAGTCCTACAGGTGAGGGCCTCGTAAGCGCTTAAACCGTAGGGCGCGTATATCTATCTGTCAACACAAGTGTCCGGACCCGTGTAAAGCGTGCACTATCGTCAGACTCCCCGCCTGACTTTTGCGGATCCCGCGACCTCCGGGAATAGACCCGTCGGAGATATTGCTCGTCTGTTGCGAGCAAATCTCCCATCTTGTCCTCCTTCTCGCGACCAGACTGAATAAGTAAAGAAACGATAAAAGTAGTGGTATTTCAATTGCGCTTGCGCTCCCACCTATGCTACACTCTTCATGTGTCTTCACAAAGTCGGACTAGAGTCAAGCTTGATGTAATCTACAAGTAAATGGGAATATTCTTCAACAAATGAATCGGTACAATTACCTCAGAACAGCCATAACATCTGATGGGAGATGCCTTGAAGAGATTAGAAAAAAATATTCTGATCAATAAAAAGATGTCAATTGAAGCGAGAAAAAGAGTTTTGAGGGGATACATAGAGCTTGTTCTTTTGTATGGATGTGAAACTTGGACAATGTGCTGTCAAGCTGAAAAAATATCTGCTGGCTGCATAAATGTGGTTTCTGTGGAAAATGCAAAGAATACCATGGACAGACAGAAAAACCAATCACCAAGTAGTACAGGAGACAAATGAAAATCGTAAATTGATTAGAGAAATTCGACGTAGACAGTCAAATATTTTTGGACATGTTATGAGAAGAAATGGATTGGAGAATTTAGTGATAACTGGCAAAATCGAAGGGAACAGACCAAGAGGAAGACCGAGAGGAAAATACCTGGATGGCTTGGCCACATGCATGGACGAGACAGGAACACTGAGATGATCCACGACTCTGGTGATCGAGTGAAATGGCGAGTCATGACCGCCCACGCTTTCCGGACATGATTGAATGATTGAGTGCGAGAAGCTTCTCCATAGAAAATAAGAGAACTGGTACAAACTCTTGATAGTCAAATAAACACACACTGAGACTGGTACACACACGAAATCAACACACAAGAAATCGAGCCAAGCAATGAAGACTGACGGCTATCAAATCGTCTGCAATCCAAGGAAGTGAAATAGGGCAGACAAAAGATTACTGCAGTCACTAGACAGTCTAGACATTGTCACTGACGATCTTTCACCAACTAGACCCATACCGGAAAAGAAAGACAGAACCGGGATTTGCTGCGGGATATGCTGCGGGATTTGCTGATGAGGGGATCCGAGCACTTATGGACTGAATGTT